>JAULKJ010298070.1:0-11769 GCA_032355405.1 Rubia balearica | reverse complement strand
CATTAGGATTTGATTTTTGGTATTTTAGTTAGATATGGTTTTAGCTTCCTTAAGCTGCCATGAGATTGATTCAGATTCTGATTGTGATTAGGGTTTGTTGATGAGCTCGAAATCTCCCTCTATTTAAAGAGGATGGCCGACGACAAACACAGATAACTTTTATCAATTATATTTTGACTTTTGAGAAATTCTCATTATCTTCATTGTTGCTTAAACCTGCGGGCTATTTATGTAATCAATACTCCCTTTATATTCGTACCCTACAGGCTAGACGTTTATAGAGAAACCTTTTATGTGTACCCTGCAGGCTAGACGCTTAGAAGTCGAGTTGAGTGTACCATGCTGGCTAGACGCTGCTTCTCGTGCTATTTCTATGGTTAGGCGAGTTTCCCACTCAAATTAAAGATCCAATATTCCGCAAACCAGATTCTTCACAAGGAGATTCATATTAGAGAAGAGTGAGAGTTGTGTGGTTCTTACATATTTGGGGGAACTGGGGTATCTTGGGAATAAGTTGAATGTATTAGTTAACTTATCCTTGCATGCTACTTTCCTCTTGTATCTTTGCTCATTTTTGTTTACTCGAGGACTAGTAAAGGTTTAAGTGTGAGAGAATTGTTCTGCACCTATATGCATGTGTTAACCAATGCATTTGACACACTTGTTATTATGTTTTGTTCGGTTGATTGCTAGTTTTAGTTAGGTTTGCATTACAAAGGGTTTTTAGATGACCATTTTTGGTTTTCATGTCTAAATCCAGAATTTTGTAGACTTAATTGGATCTAATGGACACTTTATCCTCACGAGAATCTAGATCTTCTTTTGTGAGCTTACTAGTAGGTTTCTCGTGAGCACTTTAATGTAATCTTGTAGAAGGTCATTCACTGGGGTGGTAGTAGATATTTGAAATCCATCTGCAAGGATAGTAGTAGACAGAATGCCACAAAAAAATGTGGTAGTAGATGAAATCAAGTCGGAAAATAGGAAGTAGAAGTTTAACATTCTCAAGACTCGGCACGGCCACATCAGCCGACACGGTTTCATCAGCCGACATGGTTTCATCAGCGAACACAGCCTCATTGGCCAACACCGTTATGCCAGGGGCTCCGGGCACGGGATGTACCAGCTAGTACGGTCGTACTACAACCTCTTAGAAGAGTCATTCGCTCCAACATGGTTTGTGTCAGCTCGTTTTGTTCCAAACCTTTTTAGGCTAAATGTGGTCACGGATGATGCCCATTTATATGACTAGTGTTGTTTCATTTCCAACATTTGAAGACCAGCCCATGGGGGTGCAATGATTGACATGGCCGCGCCATCGTTTTTCTCAAAAAATGATTCCCAATATATGACTCACAAGTATTTACTTGGCTCATGCCGTTCAATTGATTAAGAAGTGCTTCCAACTGATAGCTTGTGCCAAACGACGCAGGCGCAAGCATCAGAAGAAAAAATGGAGTCCAAACTGACGGTCCGCACCGCCCGACACTGACTGTATCATCCCAAGCCGGCACGATGGCGCCAGACAGCACGACCCGTGTCATTTACGGCTGCTAGGGATTTTAGCCTCATTTTGGGCCTTTTTTAAGGCCCAATTCCCTAGTACTATATATAGAAACCTATTTCTACTAGGGTCTAAGTTTTTGCTCAATTTTAATCAACTAAGAGTAGGTAGAGAGAGAGAGAGAGAAAGAGATTCATCCTTCTCTCTAATTTCTTTTCTGCTATTTTTCTTATTTTTCCTAAGGGCATTGAGTCCAATGAAATATTTGGGTTCAATGCTTAGGGAGTAGTTAATTAACTTGAGGTTTATATTTGTATTCTTGATTTGATGTTTTTTTGGGAGATTCTATAAATCTACCTATCTTTATGTGCTTATGATTATTATGTTGGCTTATTCTTCATATTCTTGTCAATTGCATGATTGTTCCACTAATATTCGCACACACCGCAGTCTAATTTCATGTTGGCGCATTTATTGATATCCCCCGAGGAAAGAAACCTAGATGCAATTGGGGTAGAGGGTTGGGATCGTATGGGTATGTGCATGTGGGTCGCCGAGTTACCATTATGATGACCGTACAATAGTCTTAATTGGAAAAATTGGCCCAAAGGTTTTTTTGACAGAAAATGTGATTTCATTAACCAGCCAACGAAGTACAAAATTTAGGCTTTCACTCCCAGCCTATTACAAACAAAATTGTGGAAAAATAACTTAACTATTTTCTATCTTTCCAAGCTAATCAGGTGTAGCTATGTGCTCCCGTCCTCCATTGATACTCGGTCTCTATCTTCTTGATCAAACTCTCAACTTTCATTTTTTTGGACATAAAAATCCTTTGATTTCTTTCAATCCAAATTTGGTACAAAAGAGATGTGTATTGCCTCAACTGGTTCACTTTCTTCCTGGTCATCAACTGGTAAATATGCTTTTTAAGACTTCTCAAGTTGGAAAAACCCTTAACCTCAGCTTGTTAAGAACTTCAGAAGTATAATCACATTTAACAAACAAATGGCATACAGATTCACTAGTAGGACATCATAGGCAACAACTTGATATTCCAATTAGTATCTTGAATCTCATCAATCTGTCCACAGTAGCTAATCTGCCTATAATAGCATCAATAAAAAATACTCGTGTTTTGGAAATTTGCAAGTATGCAAAAGTAATCTAACCATATAATCTCTTTCCCTGCCTTTCTTTTGAATATCATAAGTTTTCCTGATGTTGAATTTTTCATTTTTGTGTAAACAGTCTCCCAAATGCTTCCCCATAGTCGTCTTTATCCTGTTTAACACCTTCCAGCACCAACTATGAGTTTGAGAAACAATATATTGCTGCAGTGATCAACCTTGAAGATAATAAGCATGTATCCATTGTAACCACATAATGTATTTTTTAGTGCTTAAATCCCATAGTATCTTGCATAAAGATACTTTGTTCCAGAGGGAAGGATCCCTGATTCCCCATCCTCCAGCCTTCTTAGATCTGCACATAGTATCCCAAGAAACAGCAGTAAAGCCCTTTTCTCTATCAGCTCTTCCCTATATAAAATTTCTGCATATTTCTACAATGGTTTGATGAATGCTTTAAGGCAATTAGAACACACTTGACTAGTAGCTTGTGACACTCAGAAAAACTATGTTCACAAGTTGAAATCAACTGGCATATGAAAAATTTCTAGATTCCCAGTTCTTCAGTCTGCCAGTGACTTTATCAAGGAGTTTTGAGCATGCAGCTTTATCCTATCTCCTTGATGTAAGAGGAAGTCCCAGGTATTTAACAGGAAAATCACCTTTTGTAACTTACAAAAATTCAGCCAATAGTAATTTTATCCACCTCATCCATTTTATAGAAGTAGACCTAAGTTTTATTTTCATTCACAAGTCCTGTGGTTTTCTAAAAGGTCTCCAAACTGTTTTTTCTCCTATCATTGACTTAGTAATTGCAGCACAAAAGATTAATTGATCATCAGCAAATAATAAGCTATGAACTCCAGTTTTTTTGCACCAGTGATGAAAGCCTATGTCACCTGCCTTGAACGTTATATCCAGAATTATTGTCAAACCTCCACTATTTTCTTCTCTGGTTGTTCCTGAATCTTTACAACATGCCTATATACAGGGATATAGACTTTGTGGGGAATAGGCTTCACATTCTCCTTTTTATTACATTTTATCTCTTCATGCCCTATCATAGAACAGAAGTTACATTTGGTAGGCATCGATTCATTGATCACTACTTGCTGTTGTATGATATCATTCTCATCTAGGAAAGAGATAGAGTTAGGAATCCTCTTCACTATCTCCACATTTACTAGCTATCTTGCATAGTTTAGCCTCTCCATTTCTCTAGTGGCTCTGTCTAGTTGTAGGGGATCTCCAATTGGACTGATGATAATACTGAGAAGTTTGGGTTTCCAGTACACCACATCCAATTTGGGAAGTTGTAACCAGACTGGAACTTTCTTGGGAATGCTAAACCCATGTTTTGAGTTAATTCTTGAACAGTAACATGGTTGTTATAAAAAAGGATGACACCCTTTTGTAGAACCTAATCCCCCTGAGTTTTCAAAGAAAAATTTACCATGAATACTCCTGCTAAAACCATCCAAATTTTACAACAGTAAACTGCCTCCATATTCTTCTAAAGAATCCATCCATTACTGTGAGTGGAGGAAAACCTCTAAGGATTTTGCAAACAACCATGGATTCCCACTCTTTAATACTTTCTAAGACACATTCCTTTTGAATTTTCCCCATAACTAACCCATCAATCTCCAGAGGTTTATAGAATCTTACTTCATCCTCTTGTTTATCTTAAAAAAGTTTGTTCCATGGTTGAGCTGTATATGTGTCTTCAGGTAGCATGGATCTATCCCCCAAGGAGAGCTGCTTCTTCAACTTGAGAGTGATGGATTTTGAAGTTCCATACCCTTCAAGACCCGCACTGCATCCAGATATCACTTTATCTCCATTGGTACAGTGATTGTCTTTTCCAGCTATGTGGGTAAGAGGAAATCCACGAGATCTGATTGGAGTGACCGTATCATCAGAACTCCTATCTTCATCCATCCATACATCATCCACTTTACTTTTTCTAGTTGCATATCTTCTGTAGGCCTAGGGAGAAGCATTCGTAGTTTAGTGCCCGGGATGTTATAACATTGGGAAGAATCAGACTTGCAAAATATGTTATGCCATTATTACACTTCCCTAATTACGGAGTCGATGTTGGTGGAATAAATGTGCGCACCCTAGTACAAATAGGGGTAGTGTTGATCACCGACTTACAATACGTGTCATAAGCACTATAATATATGTTTGTATATTTTGAATGTGATTGAATCTAGGATCAAAACATATCACCGGTCATGCTACACAAATATTCCCCAAGTCCTAGCGGTATATAGTTTTACTCTCTTATGATTTTGAATGCTCGTAGTTGTTAGATAACCCACCCACCCTTGAAACCCTATTTTGCAACATTGAGATCGGATTGATGACCCTATTGCGGTTTTATGTAGTTAACTTTTAGATTCCTAGCATCTTTGTGGACCACCCCGGTCTTGCAACTATTTACCCTATAAGTAGTATAGTAGTAGGAACGGGAGGAACAATATAAATCTTTATATTTAATCCTCTCATAAGTCCTCTCATCGGGTTAATTAGTGTATCTCCCGTGAAAAGGATGTGTGTTTATTAATGACCCTGAGGGGAGGCGGGTCATGATCAATGATAGAAATATATATGTTGCTCCTGTGCGCACTAGTAACCACTATAGAGTAGCTAGTGACAAGTATGGGGTCGTCCACAGAGATACTAGATTTTGGGAGTTAACCACACACAACCCACAATCGGGCATCACTCCGATTGTGTGTCAGGAATAGCTAGTGCTTTAAACATATAATTGGGGGGAGGGTTGTGTCTAATAACTACAGAACATGCAAACAGAGAGATTAAATTATAAGTAACTGGTCTTGGGGGGGTATTTGCTTAACATGACCAATTGATAACTTTGATATGAGATTTTATCACATTTAAGACATATAAATCCATCTCATGCCTATGTCACATACAGTGGAAGGAGCTGGGAATTTCCAATGTGTGTCACACAAAGGTTCGACTCCATTTCAAGAGTAACCTCACTGCTTCTAAATTAGGGAATACGCTTTGATTGATCTCATCGATACCACAATTCATTCCTCTCCAATTTTACTCCCAATTCTAACGAGCCCCGCTTAATGGAACTAAGTCTTGCATAGGTTATACCCATTATATATTAGAGCGAGTACAATACATTCCCGGTTAATCCACTATGGACACAAACTCAAGGCCTAGATAGACTAATAAATTGGAATCTTGTGATGACTATATGGTTGACACGACATTAGTCTCTACAATAAAACCCTAATTGCTGCAAACTATCATGTTTATCTAACGGGGTAAGCGAAGGGTTTCCTCGTCAATGATTAGTCTAGCTCCCCTATTATGAAATCACTTACACAACTAGCCAATTAGAACTAGAGTCTAACGATCGGGTCAGTACTCTGAAGGTAGAATGAATGCACTTATCTCACCGGTACTCTCAAGCCTATAATAGCCCTACAACACCCCCAAGATTGCATTTTATCCAAGCACAGTATTTTACTACGCATGAATATATGGATGCATAATAAAACATAACATGGAATAAATCTTACAAGATTGTAAACCACAAATCAAGCAAAAATATTCATAGGACATAAATGTAGGGTAATCTAAGAATCTCACAAAGTCAACATCAAGTCATGAATACAAATATTACCCCAAGAAATAAACTACTCTAGAGACATTAACTCCGAAGAAATCACTGGATTCAATGCCATAAGGAAAAAACTAGAGAAATAAATGAAGAGAGGAGATAGTTTCCTTCTTCCTACCTACTCTTAGATCTAATAATAATGATTCTAAAATTTAACTCTAGGAGACTAAAGGCTACTTATATAGTAGGTGGGATTGGGAGATCCCAAAAAACTAGGAAACCCTAGCGGTCATGTAAGCACGGGCCGTGCAATAATGCACAACCCGCGCCGTACGACCCACCAAAAACATGCAGACTGGAGGTCCTCCTTGAGCGCACTGAGTGCGTGGTCCGTACAAAAACTCGTGGCCGTGGACTGGAGTGTTTCCATCGGTCTTCTGAGCTCATGGTCATGCAAAAGCTTGCTGGTCACGGACTAGAGTGTAATTGTGCGGCCAGTGTAATGTTGCGCGACCTGCGCTTGGACTTAGTCTCTTTAACTTTTGGCATAACACGGGTCGTGCAAATCTACAAGGGTCGTGCGACTCTCCATTTCTTCTTGACTTAACTCATTTTCTTCGGCACATGCATCTACTACCACATGTTTGACCCGTGGCCTTCAGTCTACTACCATCCTTGTGAATGACCTTCTAAACAGTCATAAAATCCATTAGATCTAAATTAAGCTAAAAAAGGAGGGATTTAGATATGAAAGTCACAAACGGTTATCTAAACCCCTTATAATGTAAATTTACCTAAAGCTAGCAATCTACCACACAAAAGATAACAAAAGAGATGTTAAAAACCATAGGAAATATATGCATTTGATGGCTTATCACTTTTGTCTAGTAACAAATTTTTGCAATTGACCTGGTATTCTAATCTTCAGCATATTCAAGTATTTCCAAATCTAGTTGTGAGACTGTTGAGATTAATGATTCTCAAATTTCTTTCCTTTCAAGTAGTATGGATGCAGCCACCATGTCCGTAATTAATTTTTATTCTCATGAATGCTCAAAAATTTTTTACCCAAAGATGTCTGGTTGGAGATAGATGGATCCCTAGAGCTAACTCCTCCCAACCTCTTGCTTCTGCATATAGACTCCCATGAAGCTGGGGTGATATATCTTTCATCAGAGTTTTTGTTCCACAAAAAAAACCCGCATTTATTCACTATTTCCTCAAGTATGATCTTAGGAATCTTAAATAGTCCAGACCAAAATCCAAAAATTCTTAATAACAATGTGTTTATCAATTGTGATCTCCCAACTTATGACAACCTTTTATAGATTCTATCCATTAAAACTGAACATGAATTCTTATCCCACCAGACAGTTGATAGAGGTAAACCTAAATATTACATGGGAAAATCCCCCCATTCAACCTTTAAAATGGCATCCAGTTTTTCCTTCTCCATCTCTTTCGCAGTGGAGAAATAAACTGTTGATTTTAGTTCATTTACTGTTAGACCTATTTTTTCAGTTAAAACTGCATGTATTTCTCTTAGTGATTCCTCATTTGCTTCACAAAATATTAAAATATCATCCCAAGTAGTAATCTATTTGCCCCCACTCTCTTACATCTTTGATAGAAACCAATCTCCCTTTCTCAGAATCTTCTAGTTAACAACATGGTATGATACAACATGCTTTGTAAAAAATGTATGGGTCTTCCTACATCTCGCCCTGTATTTTACTAGTTACGACCTAAATACATATTTATACCTGTAATTACTTTTTCCTTTTGTTTTTATTTGTTTTATCCCCCCATATGTACCTCCCATTCCCATTTTAAGGGTCTTGCTATATCTCGCCCTGTATTTTACTAGTTACGCCATAAATACGTATTTATACCTGTATAGTTTATTTTTTTCCTTTTGTTTTTGTTTGTTTTATCCTCCCATATGTACCTCTCATTCCCCATTTTATAATTTGTAACCCTCCCCAATTAAAACATCTCTCTCCCCACTCCAGCAAATTCTGCTGCCGCCCGCCACCGCGCGAAGTCGTGAAAACCAGAAATCTGGGCCCAAAAGGAGTGCGAACGGGACCAATGAAATCTGGTCCCAAAAGGAAACACAAACCAAGTTCGGGTCACGTGAACCGAATCTCACGAACCCGGAAATGCGAATCGGAGCACGCGACTGGGAAACACGAACCTGATGCCGCGTGCCCATAAATGCGCGATGGGAAACTTGAACCCGATGTAGGCACGGGAGCTGCGAATGGGTGACCAGAAAAGGGGGCGCGAACCGAGGAATGAGTACAGGAGAAGGGAACGGGGGAACCTGGGAACAGGGAAGATCGGGCAAGGGTTGTAGATTGGGCGGTGGAGAATAGGGAAGGGGTGGAAACCGGCGGAGGAATTGGCGGGGCGGAGACCGGTTAGGGTTAGGAAATGAAGGGGTGGACATCGAATGAGGAAGAGCACAGATGGCGAGATCCAGCGGAGGAGATGAACGGATTCAAGTCCTGCGCCGAAAATGGTGGTGGAGGCGGACAAGACTAGTCTAACAGCACCACCGGCGGCGCCACTATCTCCACATATTTTGAGTTCAAGTTAATTAGGTTAATTTATAAAAAAATAATTTTAAAATTATAAACAACAATTACTATTAATTAATCAGTATTAGATCATTTTTCTTTCTCCTTGAAAACCAATTCAAATAAGTATTTTGAGAGTACGAAGTCTTGCTAGTATTTTTACTAGCAAGTGAGCTAGTAAAATACCGGACGTGTTATAGCGATTCACAAAAATAAATGAGAGAAGGGGTTCCCTTGCTTCACTCATGTTTTTCCCTGAAAACACTTAGTATACACCATTTAGAGACAGTCAAAATTTTGAATATTGTACACATCTTTCAATCCAAGATAGAAACAGTGAAAGTGAAAGGAGCTTCAGTTTTCTCAACTACTCAAATAAAAAAAAACCCAATTAATTGTGTTAAAAGCCTTCCTGATATCAACCTTAATCACACAACTAGATCTAAGGCCTTTGAAAATGTACTTATGGATGAGTTCCTGTGCCCCTCACAAAATCCCCTTGATTCAAATTAATAAGATTAGGTAGTATTTCACCTAACCTTGCGTATAGAATCTTTGTAATACTAACTTTATAGACCATATAGCAGCCGGATATTGGTCTAGGGCAGTAGTAGTATGAGGTTGACTAACTTTAAGACCATGTACAATGACCATACTACTCCCACACTATTCAAATTATTTCAATTAATTAAATAATCAATCTATCTCCTCCAACTCAGCAATTCACACCACAACTAAAACACTCATTTTTTCTCTCCACAATGGTGAACACCACTCTCACACCACTCCATGGACCTCGCTTGATTCTCCCTATCCTACTCATTAATTTTACCTTTAATATTTAATTCAAATAAATTTACATATCAAAATAAATTTAAATGTGAAACTTAATAACACACATATAATTATTGAATTGGATTTTGTTTTTTTGAAATCTCATTATTTTAAATAATTCCAATTTATATAATTTAATTTATGAATCTTAATTAAACAAATATATCTTTAAAGAATGTAATTTTTATTTTTCAAAAATCCAAAAATTCATTTTGATTTTTAAAAATAAATATAAGATTTTTTGTAATTTTTTTTCCATTTTTGGAATTTTGAAAGATTAAAAAATAATTTTGCAAAATTTTAAAAAAATAAAAGAAAAGGGGCATTCGGTTCCCATTTTTAATTCACCCCACTCTCACCCCCCATAAGTATGGGAGCAATCACCACCCTACTGAAATCCTTAGGGCGTGTGCAGTAATGAATTTTTAAATTTTAGCACACCATTTAATAGAGCGAAAATATTCACAATTGGGGTCTCTTGAGTGGTCTTTTAATAAGAGACCACTCAAAAGCTCTTGGTAAGAGCCCATTTAAGAGGTCATTTTGTCAGCCAAAGAACTGACACGGTCAGTCCAAGGGCCTTGTCCAATCCACCAATTTGCTTGTTGCGTGCAGTGAGTGGGGTCGCCCATGTGCGGCCCAATTATTTATCCCCTCCAGGGACACATGGCAGTCCCTCACTGGGCCACGTGTCCCAATCGGCCAATTATTTTTAAAAAATTGGAAATTATTTAAGTATTTTATGCAATTTCAAAAATTATTTAAAATTCGGATTTTTATTATTTAAGTATTTTATAATTTTTTCTATTCGTTATAATTGATTTTTGCTGATGTAATATTTTATTTATAATTTCGTTCAAACTTTTTACTCCTATTATTTATTTTTAACGTTTTTTCTTGAAAAAAAATATTACTATAACTAAAAATGAATTTAGTTAATTTTTTGCAATGAAACAAAATTTAAAAAGGAAAAAATTTATTTAAATATTTTTGAAAAATTGAAATTCAATTTTAAACTTCATAACGTATTAATAAATTTCACATTCAACTTATTTTGGACGGACAAATTTATTTAGATTAAATGTTAATGGTAAAATTAATGAGTTGGATAGAGAAAATCAAGTGGGGTCCATGAATAGTGCAGAATGGTCTCTTACCACTGAGGAGGGAAAATGGGTGGTCTCTTTGGGTTAGGTGCAAGAAAGAGATTGAGAAATATAATATATTTAATTGGTAAGAGACCACTAGCGGTCTCTACCACTGCACATGGCCTAAGGCATTGCAGTGGTGGTCTCTTAATTTTAAGAGACCACTTAAGAGACCGAAAATACTCACAGTGGGGGTCTCTTGAGTGGTCTCTTAATAAGAGACCACTCAAAAGGCTCTTGGTAAGAGCCCATCTAAAAAGTCATTTTGTCAGTCAAAGAACTAACACGGTCAGTCCAAGGCCTTGTCCAATCCACCAATTTGCTTGTTGCATGCAGTGAGTGGGGCTGCACCATGTGCGGCCTAATTATTTGTCCCCTCCAGGGACATGTGGCAGTCCCTCACTGGGCCACGTGTCCCACTCGGTCAATTTTTTAAATTTCAGAAATCATTTAAGTATTTTACGTAATTTCAGAAATTATTTAAAATTTGGATTTTTATTATTTAAGTATTTTATAATTTTTTCTAGTCGTTATAATTGGTTTTTGCTAATGTAATATTTTGTTTATAATTTCGTTCAAACTTTTTGCTCCTATTATTTATTTTTAACATTTTTTTCTGGAAAAAAAATATTACTATTACTAAAAACAAATTAGTTAATTTTCTGCAACGAAAAGCAATTTAAAAAGGAATAAAAATATTATTTAATCATTTTTGAAAAAATAAATTCAATTTTAAATTTCATAATGTATTAATAAATTACACATTCAACTTATTTTGGGTGGACAAATTTATTTAGATTAAATGTTAATGCTAAAATTAATGAGTTTGATAGAGAAAATCAGGTGGGGTCTATGAACAGTGCAGAGTGGTCTTTTACCAATGTGGATGAAAAAATGGGTGGTCTCTTAGGGTTAGATGCAAGTAAGAGATTGAGAAAAATAATATATTTAATTGGAAAGA
>JAULKJ010298052.1:0-11769 GCA_032355405.1 Rubia balearica | reverse complement strand
ACCATGTTTTCTAATGTACAGTCTTTTAGAAACTAAACATATTTGCCAAATGCCCCTCGATATTCCCAAAAAGGAAAGTGTGTCAATAATAGAGAAACAGAGGGAGTACTCCATAAACTGCATAAGGTAAAAAAAAATATGTAGTGGAGTATGTAATTTAACAAACGCAGTATATAAAGTAAAAAATATGTGGACTGTCTATAAACTTATGGACATACCGCCTGTTAGGAAAACTATCATTTCTTTTTTTATATTCTCTCTTTCAGTCATTTCTACTCACTTTTTATCGGATTTTTCTATTCACATTTAATCATGAATTTTGTAGACATGTACCATGTAATTTCTAGATATTAACTTTTATCCGCTCTTAATATATGTAACTAAAATTATCTATGG
Organism: Rubia balearica; assembly: GCA_032355405.1. NCBI lineage: Eukaryota > Viridiplantae > Streptophyta > Magnoliopsida > Gentianales > Rubiaceae > Rubia > Rubia balearica. The sequence goes on along the minus strand of JAULKJ010298052.1, from coordinate 11,373 downwards.
TTAAATATGACCTGTGAAAATTAATTAAAATGTGTATAGAAAGGAGTGCCATTGAGGTAGTGCAAAAATTAATAAGAAATAAAATAAATAAAAGAAACTAAATTTAAAGAATAAAAGTTATAATAAACTAGTGGGGTACCATCGTGCGTTGCGCGATATCATTAACTAATATATTGAGATCAAGTTTTATTTAAAATTTTAAAATTTAGTATCCAAGGAAAATTATATGACTTATGAAGTGAAATAATGAATTTAGTTAGAAACTGTTAAATATTGAATACAATAAAAATAATTATTTTTATAATATTTCATTCAAATTATTTTAAAACTAATTATTTATATGTTGAAATTAATTTAAAAAGTTTGTCAATAAATGTAAATATCAAATGACCTTATTAGTCTCACTAATTATAAACTGTCCTTATTTAACAATTAGTCGGTTTAAAAAAAGATTTTGTCATATATAAATAAATAAGTAATATGTATACATATTTCTATCAAAAGTACTCTATCATTGTATAAAAAATTGAATATTTTGTTATTTCAGATTATGTGTTTCTTTTGATTTTCTTCAGTATACAAATAGTACAATGAGATATTTATGATTTTAAATATATTTGTAGAAGTTATATATTTTTACAAGTTATGATTGATTATATATAGTAAAGAATTACAATCAGTAACATAAGTATAATATTATTATGTTAACAAGTTATAATTGATTATATATAGTAAAGAATTAAAATCAGTAACATATTATAATATTAGTATGTTATTTTTAGATAAATTTGGTCTAGCTTAGTTAAAATGAATTCAATATCCCCGGTTGACAGAAAGCAAGCAATTTATATTATGTGGTGCTTGGAAAGACATATAATTCTATTTGATACTACATCACACACTATCAAGAACTCCCTTGGTGTGTCACACCATGTCTATTCTGCATCCTCCTCAATATCTCATCTCCTTCATTTATAGCTAGAGATGCACTTTAATTACCACCTAAAGCACTCACTTTTGGGGTTAATAAACCCATGAATGCAAATAGTAAATTAAACTCGGGAGTAGCATGGCTCACCGAGACCTACATCGTGAATACTCATCCTAAGCCCACTTGTGCCATTTAGGACATTAATACCTCATGATAACTCTAAGGTGATTCCCCACCTAGTTGTTACTAACTCGGGATATGTCCTTCGGGCATTATCCTATGACCCCAATTGAGTCAATAACATCACTCAACAAATTTTATGGATGATCACACTTATCGTCCACGAATCAAGAGTTAATACATGCTTACAAGTCATAAATTAAGCTATAAAAATCAAACTCATGGCATTAATGTGTTTAAATGCCATAGAATAAGTGATATGAATGAAGAGAGAGAGATGGGAAAATTCCTATCCAGATCCACGTCCATCTCTTTGTCTAATGGATAAAGGCCACTTTATATAGTGGAAAAATAGAGAAATCCAAAAACCCACTGGTTAAAACCCTACTCAACAGAGCGACACAGATCGTGCGTCCTGGCACAAACCGTGCTAGTGATGGACCATGCATAGTTACACGGTCCATTTCCCGAGCCTTGTATTCCAGCAGCTGGGTGGCACGGATCGTGCATAATTGCACGGTTCATCTTTTGGGACATTCTTCAGAGCTACCTGATTTGGCACGAACCGCGCATGTTGTTTTTTTTTTATCTCACACTGTGTAATATGGCACAGTCCATGCCCGTATAACATTTCTTAACCCTTGAAATTTTGACCCATTTTTTCTTCTTTATTCTTCAAATTTCTTCAACCTTCTACCACCATGTTCGATCGCCTTCATCCTTCTACCAATATCACGATTAACCTTTAATATACTACCATTGTTTCGAATAGCCGTCTCTCATGAATGATCTAAAAATAAGATCACTAATTACACCTAGACTCTCATGAAGGTAAATTCCCGTTAGGCTACAGATATTTCACAAAATAAGGAAGTTAACATAGAAAAAGAAACAACATTGTTTCAATTCCCTATCTCGCAAAACCTCTATAAACTTAATTCCACTAACAAAAGAATAAAAAAAGAGATGGTAAATGCTTTAAGAAATTAAACATGCATATTACATCTCATCACCTTTACTGAAAATAATAGACGTGCATCACATTTACTTGATTTGGTTCATCGTGAACTTTGGGGGCTAGCGCATGTTTTCTCTCGTGTTGGTTTTTGTAATTATGTTATCTTTGTTGACGATCACTATCATTTCACTTTTTTCTGCAAGTCTAATTTTTTAGAGGCATATCTTCATTTTGAGGCTTTGGTTGAAAACTAGTTTATATTTCTATCAAGGTTTTTGGGAGTGATGGAAGGACAGATTCTATAAACTCTCACATGCGGTCACATATTGCTTCAAATGTCATTCATGAAGGGACCCTGCAAGTGCTATTAGAAATCAGCGGGATCACGATCAAAGATGAAATTTATAGTGGCGCACTAGTACTCACTCCTAGCTACTATAGTGTAGATATTGGTAAATCCACGTGTCGTCCACAAAGATAAAGTGGTTTAAGCGATAGCGTTGAAAATTTCACCCTCGAGCATCACCATGAGTGTGTGTTAGGAACAACAAACACCGGTGGGGGGTTTCTATTGATGAGATTAAACTAATAACTACGACTATATAATGAGATAGCAAAATAAAGAAAATGATAGCTAGCCTGGGGGGGGGTATTTGCATCACATAATTAACATATAAGATTTGATCCTAGACTTCTATTCACATTCAAGAACTATATTTCTATCTATTTGCTATATCACACGATTTGAAGATGTTATTTCCTTGAAAACTTCCGTGGTCTGTCACACCTTCGATTTTGTCTCCTCCTTAACATTTCTCCTCCTCCACATATAGCATAGGGAAACACTTACAAGAGACGGTTGTAGCCCTCACTACTGGGGTTAATAAGCCGGTCTTGTGTCATGGTAGAATGTTAAACCCGGTAGTAGCATGGATCATACACACCTCTATCGTGAATACCCATCCTAAACCCATCTTGTGCCACTTAGGACATTAGTACCTCATGATAACTCTGAGGTTTTTTTGCAATGCTTATTCACCAAAAACTAAGAATCTAGCCCTCTTTTATTAATAGTGTTACCCTAGTTGGGAATTTAATAGCATGTTACCCAATTTTTCGATGTTCCCAATATCGTTTGCATTGCCAATCCAATTATAAGACCTCCCCATTACCACACTGGTAGCTCATACGGTTCGTGTTACCCCCCCCCCCTCGGTACTCTTAAGGATACGAGCAAGTATAGAATCACTCCCAAGATATATTCAAAGCCTAGCACTAAATCACGAAAGAATTTAACTAGGTGTACATCCTAATCACATTCAATACAATATTTATGGTAATAAGTTAAAGTAAAAATTAAGCTTGATAATTTCTAGAAAAGAAGAGATATGAATCTTGAAATCTCACAAATTAAATGTTAAAACATGCTTATAAATAATCTCAAGTCATTAACTAAGCTAATAAGATTAAACCCATGACATTCAATTGACTAAATGCCATGGGAATGTGTAATGAATGAAGAGAGAGGGAGAGAAGAAAATATGATCTAAACACTAGTTAGCAGCCTCTATTTTTAAAACCTTTTTAGAACAAGTCATTTATATAGTGAAGAGATAAAAAAGGCCCAAAAGCCCAATTGCAAAACTCGAGTGCCTAGTCATGCACGGTTCTTGCGCATCGTCACGGACTGTGTCCTAGAACGGCCTCTTGGTATCAACTTCTTGCACGGGCCATGTGAATTTGCACGACCAGTATCCTGGAGCTCCATCTGTGCCACCTGCTTCTAAGGGTTGTGCCAAATTTTTGACCCGTGTCCTGAATGCTTATTTCCTTCCTTCTGCTTGTACGTACCATGAAGATCTGTGTGGTGTATGTTCTGAGTCCTTCTTAGGCATGAGCTGATGGCACAACTCGTACAAACTACACTCTACGTGCCTTTTGAACTTTTTCTTGACCTTTGCTTTCCTTCTTCCACGTTCTTCGATCTTCTACCATTTTAAGCTCAATGGCCTTTAATATTCTACCAATCTTGCAATTGGCCTTCAATCTTATACTACGCTTTTTTATGGCCTTCACTCATGAGTAATCTACAATTAAAAGCTCACAAAAAGGATCTCGATACTCACAAAGGAAAATACCATTAGGTTCACTATTGGCTTGAAAAATAGGGAAGTTAAATAAGAAAACCAAAGATGATGGTTCTAACCCCCGGTTGTGCAAATTCTATCCAAACCTAACTGACCACCAATAAAAGCTTTGAAAAAGAATGTTAAATGTTCCAAGAAAACACGCATTTCACATCTCATCAAATCCACCATACTTTAACCTTTACTCGTCCTCGAGTAAACAAGAATAAGTAAATATCTAAGAGTATACTAGGCATGCAATTTCCCAAAGCACATAACATATTATTCCTAGAACTACCCTTACCCAAAGATACAAGAATATAAAACACTCGCATCCCAAACCTAAGGTGTTCTAAACTAATAAGCAAACTACTTATAATAATGAGGTATAATGTTCCAAAGAAGGTATGAGGACTAGTGTACTCTACCTCAAAAGATACCAACAGACAAAACAAGATAAACACGTGATAATTTTTTCAATTTCTCTCATTTTCTCTCATTTTTCCTAGTAGCTCTCTCGAATTTTCATCCTAGCATCTCATTTTCTTTCAAACCTCAAACCTCAACTTTTTCCACATCTTTTGGCCTCTCATTTTCGCATAGGTTCCCCTTTCAGGTTTTCAACCTATCTGGGCCTCCCAATTTTGGCTAAGTCGCCCTTTCGGGTTTTCGACTTAGCGCGATCATTTTTTTCCATTTTTTTTCATTTTCCCATTTTTTGGATTTCACATAACGTAAATTGCTCCAAAACTGGGCTTCACACTACAAGAAAGGAAAAAACCAAAACTTAAACACCACCAATTGTCGAAACTCACCCATACAACATCCAAGGTGCCTTCACGCCAACAAAAATACGTTTTAACTAACAACTAAACTGAGGGAAAATAAAGAAAAATATCATCAAAATCATCAAAGCATAAAAGATGTAAAGTGTTTTCCAACCCTTCCCTCACACTCAGTCAATGCATTATCCCTAATGAATGCAAATGAATATCCCTGTGTATGTAGAAGGCTCAGAAACAATGTTACCCCCAACTTGGCATCTGGTGCTATAAGCACTAGTTGAAAAAGGGTTTATTAAAGGTAGGTTTAACATACAAGAGAAGGTACCTGAAATGTGCCTTCTTTGGATTTTCCTTTGATCACTGGCGATCAAAGGGAGTTCAAAAACCATCTTCAATTGAGGACCGAAATAGGTTCCAAATTCGGAACCTATTTCTTAGGTTGTAAAAGAAGCTGCAGGAAAACTGAGGTTTCTGGCAGCCTTGAAGCTAATATCACAATGAAATCATAAAAAGTAATCATTATTTACAGAGAAACCAAACTCAAATCACCAATATTTTAGAGACAAAAGGAAAATCTCAAACCCTAGCCTCGATTACAGATGGTGGATTCAGGTGGCCTTGAACAAGAAACCGTAGCCTCGTACGACGACGGATGAGGAGATCAGCGGAGGAAGAAACAGTAGACTCAGTAGAAGGCTTAGCGGTGGAAGAAACAAAGAAGGGACTCGAGGGGAGGCGCCAATCAGAGATAGAGAGGAGGGATGAGGGATGGAAGAGGGAGGAGGGGGGGGGAGGGATGAGGGATGGACGAGGGAGGAGGGATGAGGGATGGAAGAGAGATGAGGGATGAAAGAGGGATGTGGGTGGAGGGAGAAGAAGCTAGGGGTTTTTATTTGAAAATAGAGAAGGAGCTAGGGTTTTAAATTCGAAAATGGAGAAGGAATGAAAATAGAGAAGAGGCGCCGCTGAGGTTTTCTAAAAATAACCAAGGAAGAAAACCCTAAGAGTTGTTTATATATTGTTCCAACAAAAGGATAACTTGGAACCACCTTTAATCGATTTGGAATCACCATTAAAACGAAAGGGTGGCTTAGGAGGGTAGTTCGGACTTCGGAACTTCATTCGGGTCCCTATTAAAGGCGGTTCCTCAAAATATGAAAGGATCTGTATTTGATTGCTTCTTTTAATTGAGGGTTTTCCTCTAGTGTAGCCACGGTAGTGTGATCCGGTATATCTGTCTCCTCGTCTCTGCCCACGTTCACCCTCATCATAGTGATGTCTACTCCTGATAGTCACGTCCCGCATCATAGTTGTTAGATCATTAATCTCCTCACTCTGAGTATTCTAGTCCTACCTCATCTCACGCTACATCTGTGACATGTCGTATCTTAGTTCGTTAATTTGACCCTCAACATGATCAGAGCGGTAGGCTAAATGGCTGACATTTTGTCTGGTACCGAAGATAGTATATGCTAACCCTGTTAACCACTCAGAATCTTGAGTTGGTAGATGCTGCTACCTATAACCATAGCGGAATAACCCTCTCCTGACGATGGCGGTGACCGACTCAAGTATTACTCTCTGAAACCTGGAAAATGTGTCTTATGGAAAAGACTATATTGCAGATAGTGCCATGCCTCAGCCTGAGATGGATGTTTAGTTGGCACCTGAAACCAGTCATAGTGGGGTCAGACTATGTGTCTCGGAGGCTGAGAGCATGTGCAATGGGGCTCAATTTTGGGCTTAATTAAAAATTGGGATGAAATTGGGACAGAAAAATCCCACAGTGGAACTTAATTTCGGGCTTAATTTGGAGAGAGGGATTGAGCTGGCCTTGAATTTGAGCTCTCCTCATTGTCAGAGATGGCAGAGCGCATGTGCTTCTCCATTTCTATTTTCTGGTTTTTATGGAGTACTACTTGTCAGAGATGGAATACTACTTTTTGTTTTTGTTTTTAATATTTCTTGGAAAAAATTATGCTTTTTGTATTCGCTTTCTTGGAAAAAAATTCTGCTTTCTGGGAAAAAATTCCTATTATTAAAAAATTCATTTTTTATAAATTCAATAAAAATTCTATTTTATTTTCAAAATCTAAATTAAATTTGGTTCATTTAAAAAAATTACATTTTTTAAAAAAATATATGGTTTTTTAAATTATGATTCATAAAATTAATATTAAATATTGAAATTAATTTTTGATTTTTAAAAATGAAATTAAATTCATAAATTACAAATGTATTATTAAATTTCACATTTGAATGTTTTTTGTTAGGTAAATTTATATAAATTAAATATTAAATGTAAAATTAGTGAGTAGGATAGAGAGAATCAAGTGGGGTCAACAAGAATTCTATCTCTCTTACTGTATAACATTCTTTTCAAGACCGGAATCAACTTCCTGCTACTGCCGGCCATGGTAGAGCCTCCTAACACTGGACGCCCAAGGTCATTCATAGCTGCCCTCAAATCGAAATCCCCCCCGCTTCAATCTGCTCTCCCATGCAATCCCGAAATTCTCCCCAAAACTGAACACTTCGATGAAGCCTCTTGCCTTTACACCGATGACCAAATCCTAACCCTATCCGCCCACTATGCAAACGCACTCGTCGGAAAATACCTAAGGGAACGCCTGTCGATGGAGCTTCTAGAAACCACTTTCAAAACTGTTGGGTTCGAGGGAAAGTATCAACTCGGTTCACTGGACTACTAGCATGTCCTTATTCGATTTGAGGATACAAATGACTTTCAAAGATGTTGGATGAAAGACACTGGAGTTTCAATGGAGCACAACTAAAAATCCTCAAATTGACTCCCGATTTCAGCACTCGATCAGAATCATCAATCGTTCCAATCTGTGTTACAATTCGTGAGGTACCTTTGTATTATTACAATTCTACTTCTATTCAATCTATTGGTAATAACATTGGTAACTTCATTAAGAAGGATGCTGCCACTGAATCTTTAACTCGTCAATCTGCCATTAAACTATGTGTTGAGATTGATCTTCTGAAACCTATTAAGCAGCACATTAAGCTAGAATCCACCACTAACAATAGGAAATACTTGTTGGAATATGAATATATGCCTACATATTGCTCCTATTGTTTAAAGCTAGAACACTCCCTGGCCAAGTGTAGAAACCTCAACCAACAAAACTCTTCCTGGAATGCCACTGGAACTAAGGTAAAAAATCCACCTACCACCCTTCAGGATCCCTCAATCCCTGAGCCTATGGCGAATTCTACCCAACAGATGCCCATGACCAGCCCTCTGATAGAGATAAATGACGATCCAACATCTACCCTACCAGCATTGGGTGAAATAGATCATATTCCTGATCCAACACTTAGAGCAACCACTAACCCCCGAGCTCGACCCTACTCTCTACCTTGCAAGCCCCACAAAAATCACCCCCTTAACCCAGGCCACCACAAGATTTCCACAACATCAACAGATAATTCCCTCCACACCAACCTTTAACTTCACTAAGAGAGGCCTCAGAGTATTTGCAAAAGATGACTTAACAGTGAAGACATGTAAGCTTTTTTCTCTGGATATTGTTTCCTTTAAATCTAACCCAGTATTTCATTCTCAGTAGTACCCTACAAGCAATAGATTCTTAACCTTACAGAGCTTAGACTCATCCGCTGTGATTCAGAGTAATGACAGGACTGATATTCAACCTCAAACATTGGTTATTGATAGCCAGGTAAGTGTTTCTCCTAACAAAGCTGATAAGAGTAAAAAGAAACCCAACTACTTTATCCAGCTCAATAAGATGATGTTGAGATCCACCACCAAAAGCCAGAAGCCAGCTGAATCATGAATAGTACAACCCATAGACTTAAGTTTTTTGTTTGGAATGTGAGTGGTATGGATACTTCTATTACTAGGCTACATAATCTGACTAGGAATAAGAATCTGAGCTTGTTATGCCTTATTGAAACTATGCATCTTGATTCCCAATGTGAAAGATACATGAAACTGCTGAATTTTGATCATTACTTATGTGATTCAAATCAACAAATCTGGTTAATGTGGTCTAATGCTATTCATGTATCTGTTGTAACTCATCACATAAAATTCTTGCACGTTAAAATTCTAAACCCTTCACTGAATATTGCTATGGATTCGATCTTCACTTATGGCCTTAGAACTAGGGATGGTAGACAAGATATGTGGTCTAAACTTAAAAAATGGCTTTTAGAGAAACTTTATTCATCGATGATTTTAATGCCATTAGCTCTATTGATGAATATAAGGATCCTGCAAATCCAGGACTGGGAAGTATAAGAGACTTTAGGGACTTTATCGTATCCATCGGTTTAACTAAAATTCCAACCGTGGGAAATATGTTTACATGGACAAACTCAAGGTTTAGGAATCCCACCTCTAAGAGATTAGACAGAGTTCTAAGTACCAGAGCTTGGTCAGAGAATTTCCCCTCTTCTTCCATACAAACATTAAATAAATTATCCTCCGACCACAGCCATTTGCTGCTTAGGAACAAGGATCCCAACCTCACCCAGACCCTTTAGATTCATAGATGCACGGTACCAAAGACCGGAGCTTAATGCTATCATTAAAAAAATTAGCTGGGGAAGTCCTTAGACTCCAGGAAATAGTTTATGATAATTCCCGTTCGGCCGAAGATCTAAGTAACTTAATACGGATAAAGCCATCCTAACTAAAGCATTGAGAGAGAAAGAGAAATTTTGGAAACAAAAGGCAAGGGTAAAATGGATCAAAGAGGGAGATGATAACACCAATTTCTTCCACAAAACATTATGGAGAGAAACTGCAGGCTTAGGATTACTAAAATTAAGAGTAAACAAGGAGTTTGGCTAGATCAGATGGATCAAATTGAATCGAAGACACTTCAATAATATGAAGAACTCCTATCTGATTCACAGCAACCAGATTCAGCGTTATACTACCCTCAATTCTTGAGCCAAATCTGGAAAATCATCTCCGATGAGGACAACTGTGAACTTTTGAGACCAGTAACAATGGCTGAACTAAAAAAGTAGCCCTGGACCGGATGATTTCTCCAGCAAGTTTTACACTAAGTCTTGGGAAATCATACACTCAGACCTTCTTGAAGCAGCACATGACTTCTTACTCTCTCAAACAATCCCTAGAGGTATAGCTAGGTCCTGGATAACACTAATACCGAAAAAATAGGTCTCATAATCATTCGATGACTACAGACCTATTAGCTTGTCGAGCGTGTCAAACAAAATCTTCTCAAAGCTCCTTATGGAGAGATTAAAACCATTCATGGATAGGCTAATATCACCTCACCAATCTTCTTTCATGAAGGATAGAGATATAGCAGATAACATTTGGTATTTATAGGAAATGATGAGATTTTTAGATAAAAAATATAGGGTCCCTAACTGCATCCTGAAACTTGACCTACAGAGGCTTTTGATAGGGTTAATTGGTCCTTTCTTAATAGCATTCTCCTTCGTTTTGGCTTTCATGAAAAATTTGTTCACTGTATTATGAAGAATCTATCAAATGCTTTCTTTTCGGTTTTAATTAATGGCAAAGCAGTGGGTTTCTTCAACCCCACACGTGGAATCAAACAAGGTGATCCACTCTCCCCCTTTATTTTCAATCTATTCTCTGAATCCTTTACTTGAAGCATTGCGTTCATTTTTCACAACCATAGCATTCAACCTTTTCAGCTTCCCCCTAACACTAACCCAATTTCCCACCTTAGCTATGCTGATTACACCGTTATCTTCCTTAAAGCATCCACTAGTAACTTGATTAAAATGAAGCCTTTTTTGGAAGTGTTTGAATTAACCACGGGACAAAAGATTAACTATTCAAAATCTGATTTCTACATTAGTAACATGCTTCCATTGCTAAAATTCACCAGATTAGGAGTACAATGGGTATGAAAAAGGGATTTATGCCATTCAGGTATCTAGGTTGCCCAATTTTTACTGGTAGAACCCTGAACATACACTTCCGGCCATTGATTGAACTCATAGACAAAAGTATACTCAACTGGAAGAACAATTGGTTGAGCACCGGGGGTAAAATCGTACTAATTGAGTCCTGCTTATATTCTCTTCCGCAACATATTTGGTCAGTCCTAAAACCAACCAAAAGGACCATAAAAACGATTGAAAGTATGATGGAAAGATTTTTCTAGGGCCATTTCCAGATAAAGCAAAATAAAATCTGGAGAAAATGGCCTGCTCTGTGCACTAATAAGGCTTTAAATGGATTAGGTTTTGGATCAATCAAGCATATTATTGCTGCCTGCTCACTGAGGCTCTGGTGGAAGTTCCAACAGGGAACTTCATTCTGGCCACAACTACTGTGGTCTCTTAAGAACTCTCATAGGAAATCCCAGACATGGAAAACAATATGCA
>JAULKJ010298043.1:0-20617 GCA_032355405.1 Rubia balearica | reverse complement strand
TTTCTGTAGTAGAGTACTATTTCTGGAATATTTGCAGCTTTAGTAATGCTTTGTGTCAAATCTGGCCTCTAGCAAAAATCCAAGAGCCAAAGTCTATGCTGCCAAACTTAAGAAAACAGAGGGAGTACATTGTTGGCGAAGAAAGGAAGCGGTGCGCAACAGGAATTGTGGTTGCAGAAGTGGAAGGGGTTGAGAACTATGGTATTTCAGCACAATTGCCAAAGAAGATACAACTTGTATCTTATTGCAATTCAACCCCTGAACTTTCGTAAATATTTTTAATTTAACCCCAAAATAAAAGTTATTTTATTTTGACTTCACATCCAACAATTTTTTTTTGTAAATTACACTTTAAACCTCAGTCTCACTGTGAGATGGTGTTATACAAGACTTTGCCTTATATGAATTGACTTTGAAGCTCAAATAACATTTAAAAAAATATTCGGAAAAGGTAAAAAATGAAATATCAATTAAAAAACATTTCGGACATGAGAGCGTATTTTTTTGGATCGCCTAACGATTACACCAATTATGATTTTTTTTTGTTTTCATAGCTTTTAAGGTCATATTATAATTATTTATATTTTAAAACATATATTTTTTTTAAAAATTCAAAGTTGTAAAAAACTCGTTACAATAAATGAAAGCAAACTTCAAATCATTCCATTAGTTAAAATAATTATAAAATGACATCGTCTAACGGTTAAACGGTATTATAAATTTTTTTACTCCCTGTATTAAGGATACAAATGAAATTTTTTTTAGGAAAAATTATAGACAGTAATTTTCACGTCATAAAAATTATTGAATGTAGATTCCTTATGTAATTTCCTTTTTCTATTTAACTTTAGACAAAGTCTTGGAAAAAATCATTTTTCCATAATCTTATGAAAAGACGGGATTTAATTAGAATAATAAAAGGTAAAAGATCTTAATTGTAATATTAAAGTTTTATTATGAAACATGTAGTAGTTATAAAATTTATAACCCGATTCATGCAACCAAAAAAATTTATCTTGATTTCTTCTAATTTACACTTTAAACCTTGGTCATTTCATGACTTATGGAAAGACCGTTTTTCAAGAGACAGACTCTTAACTTTAAGGGTAAAATACAAATTTATCCCTATTATTTTTTAAAGTGCCAATATAACCCTGTAAAATTTGAAAATGTGATTCTAACCCTAAGTTTTACCGTAAATGTGCCGATATAACTTTTTCGCACTATTCTGACATTGACTAGACATTTTTCGGCATTGACTAAAACTAAAAAAGACTTAAATATTCCTAGTATAAAAACTAGAAATTTAATGATGAAAATAAGTCCGGGTTCTTCTTCTTCCTCACCAAAAATCACTGCCACCGCTGCTCCGCTCCTCCGTCGCTTGGCAATTTCGAAAGAAATAATTGACACACAAAGGAGTAGTACTGGACTAGACCCTAAACTTGAAAGCTTTTTTTGGCATAGAATGAGAAAGAAAAAGGAATCTCTCTCGTGGGTTTGAAACCAATCATCAGACAAACACGGTGGGACTGGGACTTTCCTTCTACAATTTCATTCCAGATTCTTCCTAATTTTTTCCTCCATCGCGCCGCCGCCGCCTGGAGCGACCGGAATCTGGACTTTATCGCCAGCTCCAGCCATGCCTACGCTTCCTCCATATCGTCTCCCAGAATCCTAACCGTACCCACTCAGCCCAGCACAAACTCGCTGCTTTCCGGCTCCGGCTCCTTCACCACCTCCTTCCTCCGCCTCGTCCGCCACCACCCGCCACAGGCCCAATCCCAGATTCCCACTCCTAGCCACGAAAATCTCCACCCCAACCCTTGCCCCGAAAACCTCCGGCCACCCCTCCTCCACCTCACCAGAACCTCACACCATGATCTGCAACTTCTGCTCGGCGGCCGCAGTAGGAGGTTTTGATGATGTGGGGCAGGAGGCTTCGATGATCTGTGGCCTCTGAAAGATGAGAGACAGGAGGTTTCGCCACCCGCCGTGGGGCCGTTGTTGGGGCGGTCGGTTCGATGACGTCGCCGCTCATCCACCAATTTCCTTTTTATTATAAAAAAGTCTATCATCCTCTTTAATTTCGTTTAGGGTATGTTAGGTGAAAAAGAAGTGAGGTATTACATGGGTAATATAATCCTTTTCAGTTTTTAGATTTTTATTATTTTTAAAAAATAAGGGTATAATAGTTAATTCACATAATTCCTACCAAATTCAGATTTTTTGGGTTAGATCGATACTCTGGACCAAATAATAGGGTTAGAATTGCACTTTCAAATTTTACAGGATTAGATTGACATTTTTAACCAAAACAAAAGGTTATTTGATCACTTAACTCTAATTTAAATTTATAGCCCTATGTGTTTGACACTAGTGTTTTGATTATAAGCTAAGCACCTATTTAGCACTCGGCAAACGACAAAGTCTTGGGAAATATATTTCCATAGGCATATGCAAAACGAGGTTGATTTATAATTATAGAAAGGTAACATATTTTAGTTGCAGCATTAAAAATTTACTACGCAACATGTAATAGTTATAAGTTTATGACCCAATTAATGCAACATGAAAATTTTATCTTAATTTATTCCAATTTACAGTTTAAATCTCAGTCTTTGGTATAATCTTGGCAAACAGTTAAAAATGTGCATATTGTTTGAAAGCAAAGTCTTGAGAAAGACCGTCTTTCCATATACTTATGGAAAGACGAGATTTAATTAAAATTATAAAAGGTAAAAAGTCTTAGTTGTAATATTAAAAGTTTATAAAATTGTAGCAGTCATAAAATTTATAACCCAATTCATGCAACCCAAAAATTTTATCTTAATTTCTTCTCATTTACACTTTAAACTTTCGTCTTTCCATGACTTTGGAAAGACCGTCTTTTAAGAGACGGACTTTTCAAAGTAAGGAAACTTTAATACTCCTCATGTTTTAGTATGTTTGGCACACTTATTATTTTTATATATTTTTCTAAAATTATCACATTTCTTTTAATGGCAGAAAGTACATCATTCTCAATCACTCGTTAAACTTTTTACTCTCTTCATTTAATTCTCCTCACACATTTCACCTTTAAAAAAATACATAAATCTATCGTGTCAAATATAGTGAAACAGAGAGATTCAAATGGAGGAAAAGATTTACCGTGTTTCAGATTCTTAATCCGGCATTGAATAGTGTACTGTGTAATTAGCTGAATTAAATATAAAAATAATTTGTTTGGATTTTTTTTATAAAAAAGTTGATGTGCGTAATGTGTAATTAGCTGAATTAAATATAAAATTAATTTGTTTGGATTTTTAGGAAAAAAAAACTGATGTGCCAAGCTTAATTGACAGAGTGTGAGGAGTAAATAGATTTAGTTGCAATATATTTTTTAAAATTTAATTTAGTTTGAATAAATTTAATTTTTAATATTATTATATTATGAAAAAATCTTGAGAAATACCGCTTTTCTATTGGCATATGGAAAGATGTAGTCGAATTAGAATTATATAAATGTAAAAGGTTTTAATTGTAATATTAAAAATTTATTATGCAACGTGTTGTAGTTATAAGTTTATGACCCAATTGATGCAATCAAAATTTTTTATTTTTAATTATTTTTTCGAACTTGTTGTTTAAACCTTGATTTTTCTATAACTTATGAAAAGATCATCTTTCAAAAGACGGTGAATCAAATTCAATTAAAAATAACGGATGCATATCAATCATATGATAATACAAGTTTATAAATTAGACCAATTGTACAAATATGCAATTTATTGAAAAGGTAAAACGAGCAACATTAAAACACAACTTAATAAAAAATACTTCAACATATCAGTTTCCACCAAACACATAAAAGTGAAACTCATGCTAAAATGCAACAAACCTTATTTGCATTTTTTAGCTTATTTCAATCACTTTATTACGACATCTCAGCTAAAATAAAAATTATTTGCCCTTTCCCCGATCCTTCTGACTTGCATGCAGATTAGAGAAGTAGCCTTTAGCATTGCTTTCAAAAGAAGCCCTGTTTATCTCAGCCCCTCCGCCGCCGGGGGCTTTCATCGCGCCGCGACCACCACCGCCGGTGTTTGTCCCTTTGCTAGCGGCAGTGGCGGAACTATAGCGGGATCGTGGCCGGGGGTTATCAGGCCTGGGCGGGAATGATCGGGGCTGGGCTGGCAGGGACGGGAGTGAACAGTAAACCGGTGCTCCCGTACCGGCTAGCACCCCGATCCGCCACTGGCTAGTGGCGCCGCCACCGAAATTGTTGCCACCTTTGCTGTCCATTTATGTGAGAAAGATGGAGTTGAAAATTAACCAGAGATGCTTCCCTTGTTTATATAGGCTGATTTGAGGCTGGAAAATTCAAAGATAAATTAATTAGTGAGCCTTACCAACGTAATTTATTATAATAGTCCGTCTGTTTCCAGTCAAATCTGCATATAAATTTTTTTCCAGTTAAAGTAGTTAAACTTTGACCACCTATTTGAATACATACATGAAAAATAATTTTATCGTATGAGATATGGTTAGATTCATCGTAACATATAATTTCTAAATGTTAATTTTTTATGCTCTGTTATTGTCCGTAACTATACATATTTACTGTCAAACATATTTATTGGAGATTGCGAAAAACATTTGTGTAAATTTAACTGTGATGGAGAGAATCATTAATTTAATTAGGTGTACGCCCATCGAGTTGCTTCGTGGGTGTCCGGTTGATCAAATGAGCAGCAGTAAGTACACAATGTCCCCAGAACTCAATAGGCAGATTAGCTTGAAAGCGCAAAGTACGAGCCACATTTGACAAATGGTGATACTTTCGCTCAACACGACCATTCTGTTATGGGGTATCAACCATGGATGTCTAAAAAATAATCCCACACTCAGCAAAGTAGGATCTCAAAGGTAGAAATTTTGTACCATTATCAGCCTGTACACGTCTAACCACATGGCCAAACTGCCTATTGATCAAAACACTAAATTCAATAATTTTATATGCTACCTCAGACTTAGCAACTAATAAATTAACCCAAACAGCTCAGGAATAATCATCAACTACAGTAAAAAAACAAAATGCACCACTAGAAGATGGTGTGCGATAAGGCCCCCCAAACATCACAATGAATCAATTCAAAAAAAGAACTAGTATTCGAAGAGCTCAAAGAGAAACTATGTCTAGTCTGTTTTGCTCTATGACACACAGAACAAGGCAAAAAGTATTATTTGTGCTAAAATAAAGAGTAGAAATAGAAGACAACACCGTATGAGATGGATGACTAAGACGTTGATGCCATAAATCAGACGTAGAAACTGTAGCAACTGTCGAAACTGATTGCGAGATATGAGACATTTTAAGGCAGACAGCAAAGCTAGACATTTTAAGGCAGACATTTTAAGGCAGACAGCAATCTAGAGCATGATAATAAGTTGCATCGTAGTGTAGCTATATAAAGCACATGAGTAAGAGTGATTTCTCCAAAGTGCAAAGAACCATATTGTGCAGCAGATGATAAAAACCAGGAGGATAGCAACAGAAGCGGTTGGACGGAGGTAGATAAGAGCGCCGATAGGAGAACTGGTCGGAGAAGCGATCGACAGAAGAAAAAACTTAATTGGAGAACTGAGTTGAGCAGAATCTAGGCGGCGGACTAGTGACTGTGAACAGCGGACTGGCGGCGGACTGAGTTGAGCAATTTATTGTTATTATTTGTTGAATAATAGTTCAAATCGACGGTGAGTGGAGGTCACGTGCGGACGATGGTGAAAGCGTCTGCAGTAAAGTTAGAACAAAAAATTTGGAGTTTTAGGTTTCAGGATTTTAGGCTCTGATACCATGTAGAAAAATAAGGGTAATAATTTGTGTTTGTATTCATACTTTGGGTTACATTATATAGTAGTATAAAAGACCTAAAATCAGCTAGAAAATGAATTCTAATCTAATATATTCATATATATTACTATTCATTAATAGCATTACTAGTTAAACTATGAAGATAGGGTCAAACATCGAACTCAGAAGGCCCTCTCTGTGAAACATTGATCTCCTCCCATTTTTTCAGCATCACATTGGTGCATATGATGAAAGAAGGAAGCATATGCTAATTATATGGAAACAAAGATAGAAATAAAAATGTTAACAATTTCAAATATAGAGTAGTATATATTAAAGTGCTATGTGTTGCAAAAAAAAGTTGAGGGAAAAATCTTCAACTTCTCCCCATGGAAAATAGGATTAATGAGTTTTATGTGCTTAGTCCAATTTTTCCCATTTTAGCTCACAAGCCCCGATATCAATAACCTGGTAAATTGTGTGCCTTCTGGTTTATGAAATTAGTTACTACATTGCGAAGCGTCTTTTATAAGATTGAAATCTTTGATGATAACAGCTGGTTCTGGACCAAACCAAACATACAATTTTTCACCTGCAATAGTAGTCATAAACTTCAAGTTCAAAATAGTATAATTAAGCAATTAAGATTGCAGGTGTTCAAAAATGTTTTTTTATGTTCAAAAATTGACAAAAAGTATAATCATATGTTTTACGTTTGTAAGGCACTGTTAAAAAATCCCCGGGTCGTCCACTCCCCTTACGTTTCACTCCCTCACTGTTCGCTCACACACATGAAGGGTGTTCTGCAAAATTTGAAAAATGTCTCTGGGGTAGCATCACGCATCTTCTTTTCACCCTTTGCCTCTCTTTTCAGCTTCACCATTCCCGAGGTCGAGTTCTTCCTCCATCATTCATTTTCATTGTTCCATTTTCCAGCATTCCTCTTCCGAATTTTCTACCGTTAATGTTAATTAGTTGGTGTGAATCCATTTTTTGGGAGTCGAACAAGATTAAATGGTTCAATGTTGCGGTCGTTCGAGGTATTAATAATGAACGCCTATGGATTGAATGTTGGTATGTCTGCGAACTACCATGGAATTGTGGTTGTGGTCATGGATTTGGTAGATATGTTATTTGAGATTTATTGTTTGTAATTAACCGGTCCTTGGAGCTAACAGATGGAATTCCCATCGTGTGTTGATGTAATAAGGTGGCAACGGAGAGTTGTCGTGTGAAGTGGCAGGCTTATCACCCCATTTGAAGCTCCCTGACGGTATCTACTCTTCGTATTGCTTGGATTTGGTCATCTCCACATACCAATAACTATGTTTTGTGGCTGTTGCACCAGAATGTGTTGAGGTCCTTAGTGACGGTTTATGAAGAGATTTTTTTCCCTCCTTCTTTGGGAAGTAGTGTTGGGTATTCATTACAGTCACAAGGTGTCTACCTTTGTCAAGCTTCATTGTAGGTGTATTTGTGACTGCACTTGTCATCCACTGTTAAATACAACAAATGTTGCCCTGTTGTTGTTATTTAAATGTCTAGGGATCACGAAACAGAGCTAGGAATACGTAGATGGAGAATTAGCCCGGGGGATCACCTGTTACTGTGTGTCTACTTGAATTGCAATTGCTATTAGTGCTCGAAAACTGATATTGGGTGATTAGTTCCTTTCATATTCCGATAGAGGGATTGAAATCGAATGGTAGATATGGGATGATAATGGCATGTCCAATGACCCAAGCTTGTTGAACCATTGTACTACAAGTTAATTCACCGGTTACCTAACCAGGACGTTCCATTTTCAACAATTGTCATTTACGAAAGTAAAATCAAACGAAATGATTGAGAATGGAGGTTCGAAACACTGAGAATAAACTCATGGAAGGACCGAATGTGGACATGGAAATGTTTCTCCATAATCTGTATGTGAAGAATCAAATAAGGACAACGGTAGAAGAAAATGTATTGATACAATTTAGTTGATATCTAACGTTGGTGAAGATTTCAAACTAAGGAAGTCCTTATGGTGAAGAAAAGAATGAGATGTTTATCTTAGGTGTTAAGGGTCATACTTAACATATCATGGTGTAGTTTGTAGATCAATGATTCATGACCTGTTTGTCTTGCAGAGCAGCCGGATCCCCAAATGTTAAAGGACTCTTTCTTCCAGAAAAAGCATATTCGGAACCTGAATGTAAAACTATATGGTAGAAAAAACGTCGAACCAAGAATGATTAATGGGTTTTTCATTGCTGGGCTTGTATTGAACCCTTCGTGCATGTGAACATTTTTTTTTGCATGAGTGCTGTTGTTCCCTTATGAACTCATGCTTTCATGAATGCCGCAATGTAGGAAGAGTAGTTTGTGGAAACAATGCAGAAGATGATGCTTTTGTCTTCAAGTGTTTCCAGAAAAATCAATTTGGAGTCGACATTTCTTTGACCCAAATGTAATTGGGCCAGACAAGATGCAGGTCGGTAGCTCAATTTCTGCTTAATTGCCACAATAGCAAACTGGTTGTTTTTTTTATTGTGTGTGTTTTTCCCCTAACAATTAATAGACCTCACACATTATCTTTTCTTGTCTAAATCATTAAGTAATACGATACGAGATCTAGAGCATTCACAATGGCAGATCTTTAACTCCACTTTTGTTAATAATGAGCACACCTTATTTAAGGAGTGCCGCTATGGAGTTTTAAGTACCACTCAATAACAAGGAGTTGTTCCTTAGTTAAAGTATTGATACCTCTTTATTTATGAAAGGCCAACCAATCAATTACGGACTCTTGGCATTGTTTGGTTTGTATTTTGATTTGATTGGATTATAATAAAAGTTCATTTTTTCTTATGTACATTTTTCATAAATGAGAATATTTGTAAATAATTTTTTGAAAATTTACTAATTTTATTTATGTATTTAATATTATTTTATATTGCGTAATCTATTATATTGGAATATAGGAGATCTAAATCCATCGATGCAATTCACGGAAGAGTTAATTCAAAAATTTCAAACTTCAATCCATCGATACTCGGAGATTTCAGATCGGATCATCATCAAGATCTAAGAGGAATTATCATAGAATATATTTCCAAACGATTTGTGAATAAGGGTCAAACGTATTATTTTAGTAAATATTATGATATTGATTAATATTTGATAAATTTGAATCTTATTCATTTTATATAAAATATTATTATGGATGAATGATAAACGCTTTTGTGTTGTATTTATATATAGTCACTACAATATAATTTTTGATATTTTGTGTTATTGATATATTTTATAAAATATAAATACAAGTTTGAATATTTTTTTATTAGAGATGGTGACATGGCGCTAATGAAGTAATTCTCAAATATCAATCAATTTTGGTAGTTGGATTTGACCTAACGTATGTCAAGATTGATGATGTGGCAATTAAGAAGTGCTTCTTAAGTAAATTACCACTGTGGATGCTCTTCACTCCGCATCTTTTAATGGTGAATTAGACCTGTACTCCTCGTCCCCACCGTCGCATGTTCATAGTTCATTTCCATGGCTCTGCCATATCTTTTGTGTAGCCTTTGAAACATTGTTGTTATTTTACTGCTATTTCCATTATAATTTTGAAAATGTATTTGTATCATAACAACCTGTTTGGTAAGGAAACCACAGTGAGAAAATCTAAGTGAATGTGTCGTTAGTGTCGACAAAGTAAATTGTGCAGATTATAACGTAATGTGTAGTAGTTTTCATTTTTCCAATATAAATTGTTAAAATGTACTGTATTTTTTATCATAACGGTGTGTTTGATAAGAAAACCACATTGATAAATCCAAGTGATCATGATAATGTGGCCAAATTAAATTATGCAAACTATAACGTAATGCGTAGTAGTTTACGTTTATAATTTCACCACACGATATGAAATTACCTAGTATTGTTTTGTTTTTGGGTGAAAAATATTATAAATTTATAAGAGTAATTTATGCCCGTTAAATTATTATAGTCTAAGTACTTCACACGATGGAATGTTGAAGGAAACAATGAAATTTGGTGCATGAAAAAAGTTTCGGAAGGCCCTAAAAATTTGGGCAATCATTTGGGACGGTATGTTGTGGATTAGTTACGAGACCTAATCTGTATTTCATAAGGATATTCCTTAACAATGAATAATATGAAGGAACCTTTCTTGACAAAGGAGTGTCGGCCGGTTGCCAAAGGTTGAATTCTGTGTGGCTATTCAGATGAACAATGACCGGTGCATGCATGGGAATGATGAATTTTCCTGGTACTGTGTCCACGGAGTTAAGGGCTCCCGATGAATGGGGTGGAAGTGTCACATGGCCGACAGATGGTGCATCGGGAAGGACTACATAAGTCACGGGATGCACATTCAAGAGATATTCTTAGATTTGGTTTATCCAAATGAATGAGATGAATAATTGAAGGAATTTGGATGGACTATTTTTTATTGGTTATGGGATATTAGAATCTAAAATGTTTTGGAAATATAAACCCTAATCGTCAAACAAGTGGTGTATTAGGAATAGTCGCCGGTTGGGCCAATGGGAGAACACAGATATAAACAACATTAATTCCATTCCCACCGGCTTGCAACCTTTATGATCTTCAAAATCAACATCAGAAACAGACCTTGATGGAGAAGTTGAGCGATGTGTTATCCAAAAACACGGCAGAGGCTACAAGATGTACATCTGTTATGGTCAAACGGGAAGGGAAGTTGAAGGGTAAGGTCGAAGGAGGTGGAAATAGAAGGTTATCAACACCAAAATGGGTGAAGAAATGGATGACAGATATAGAATACAAATTGAAGTTCAATACCCAGTACCAACAGACGACTAGCCTTGGTGGAGAAAATGCACCCAGAGAAGGGGATCTTATATAGGGTTCGCGGGGGGAGGGTTTACCCTATGCTAGTAATGTACGAATTCAGAAGGAGCCCTCTCAAAACGTGATACTTGGCACACAATAAGCTGAACCCGTGGAGTCTCAAGAGATTCAGAAACCCAATGGAAACTATTAGGTATAATATGGCTGAACTTGTCATCCATTAGGGTGGAAGATCTTCCAGTAATATATGCGCCAGCCATGGCCTTCTCATTTTGACGTATGTTTTAGGTTTTTACGTTCGGTCGTCTTGGTGTTTTTCCAGTCATATGCACTATTAAGAATGTTTTTGAGTCTTAATTGATAATCCCGAATGCTTCAATTATCATTGGTTGTCTACACTCTTGTTGAATGGGTTCTGTAATGTCTTCATTGATCTCCTGCACCACAGTATCAAAACATAGGTTATATTTTGCAATTAGTCTCCTTAATTAATTTCCAGTTACATGTAAATTGTGCAAGATGTTGATCGAGTATGCGAAGAAGACTTCGCCCACTCAGTGTTGCACCTTTGGTATCACTGCATATGAAAAACATTCGCAATAGAATGGTTTATATAACTCTAGAAGAACTGCTCCACAATCTTCTAGAACACCCTCGCTATACGAATAGACATCTACCCGTAATTATGAATCCCTTTGTTTAAAGGTTTTGAGTATTTGCGAACCATGTATTTTCATGGTCTATTATACAGGGCTCCCCGTTCACTTTGGTTGTCACTACAACAAAATAGCTCTATCCCAACACATATTTTATGACATTTTTTTTATTAATGTTGTTATAGAATTCTATTAAAACATTAGGTAAGATAGCAAGATAATATTAATAATATTTATGTTATTATAGTTAGTTATACCAACATTTTTAAATATAGTGTTGTGATATGATTCTATCTCAACATCGAGTAATTTATGTCCAAATTAATGTAGAGACAAATGGACTTTTAATTCATTACAAAATGTAATATAACATATATTATAATTCTAAATTTATATAAAAATAAAGTTAATGACATTGATGTAGTTATAGTGAGTCAAAACCAACATTAGTAAAATGATGTCCTAAAAGCATTCTATTCTAACATTATAATATTTATATGTTTATTAATCATTAATGTTGTGGTAAATTAATTATTGTATAAAATTGAAAAAAGGGAAAAATGGACAAAACAATAACTCAGCATAATTATATGGTCTTGCCGTTTTTCCTTTCTTTCCATAAAATTTAACGCTTTTTATTTCTTTCTTTTTTTGGTCTTTCATTCTCTCTTTTCCTAAAAAATTTCCATCATTTGTTTCACATTAGTTATTTACATTTTGTTCTTTTACTACTCCACGGATACTTTCTTCTTTCCTTATTAAAAAATTTGGAAAAAATGAAAAGAAGGTATCCTTCCGCGCACAATCTAGTGTTCTAGTTTTGGCGCGCAGGGTCTTGGCGCGCAACACGAATCTCGACACCAAATTGAAAAACCAGTTGAGAACAGAGCCTGCTTCCAAAATCAGACAGAACAACGTCGACTATCGAGAACGGGAAACAGGGTCTTACAGTGTCCAAAATTCAGAACAGAGGAATCTGGTATTGCTAATGGTTTCACCTAGCCTAACTGATGTTTTTCCAGATTCATTTAGATGGTTAAGTGCCTATTTGTGTTCTTTAATTGGTTAATTTTGGTGTTGGAAGCTGAGATTTCACTAGTAGTATATTTGTATGAACATCAATTGTTCGACAAATTTCCTCTAAGAAAGCCTGCGACAAATAAACATGTTCTGTTGCACGAAAGTGTTACGGAAGATGCGATTGTGATACATTATTTGAACTGAGTTATGTTAGCATATTCAGTAGTAGGATGCTTCATGCTTGTACATTAGTGTCTTATTATTGGCAGGTCTAATGTTTCAATTTTGTTGAAGTGGCTTCAATTTTGCTGCATTTTATGTTGCATTTTTGCATAAGCTCTGGATACAAAGCTAGGTAACATGCATTGACATTTTAGTTTCGTTACTAGAGGTGTAAACTTTGACTACTTTGGCTTGTAATAGTGAAAGGCTCAATTAGATTTCTGTTTGGACTACTTGTTTTGCTCTAAGTGTTCTTCTACTGCATAACTGTTTTCTCTTTGAGAGTGTTTGAATGGGAAA
The DNA here is from genome assembly GCA_032355405.1 of Rubia balearica. NCBI lineage: Eukaryota > Viridiplantae > Streptophyta > Magnoliopsida > Gentianales > Rubiaceae > Rubia > Rubia balearica. Next base: position 7,741 of record JAULKJ010298043.1, on the reverse strand, counting down.
AAATGCCTTAAATAATTTTGAAGAGAACTATTTTGAGAATGTAGTGCAAGAAAATTAATTAAAGAGAGTTGAAGTTTCTTGCAGCTTGTTGGTTGCTGCCACACTTCTTGTGGTTGCATGTATCATTGGTCTCCTTCCAGGTTGACCTGAAGTGACTTTAGTGTTAGAACAGTCGAGTGAGAGCTTGGTGACGCTATTTTTCCTTGCCTCTTTTTGGTTTGTTACTTGGCTTCAAGTTGCCGTTTAATGGTTACTTAAAGACAAAAATAAATATTTTTTAACCCCTAAATTTAAAAGAATCCCATAATATATTAATTTCTAACTATTAATTTAAAAGAGGAGTGATGCTTGACATTGTGACCCCTATTAGCCTGGAACATCATAAACTCTGAATAGTGAGATCTCTTAGCCTGCATTCTGGAACATCATATAATGTTAAATAAGGATAATAGGCATAGAATAATGTTGGCAAGATAATGGTGCTAATTGGAAAACATGTCAAGGTTCGGTATGTAATCAATCGAGTGAACCATATATTTAATACTTACTTGAAATGCTTGTCATAAAAAATGCAGCATTTTTGCATTACTTCACCATTACCATGCACCATTCATTCAAGAGCTGTTGTTTTAAGGTAACTGGGCAAATAATAAGAACACAATGAGCAAAATTGGCAACTAAATGACGAGAATCAGTTCTGTGTTTTTAAATTCATATTATTTGTTACCAATTTTGAATATGAATTTATTATCAGTTCTGTGAGAGCACCCTTGTAATTCATCCTGTCACCCACTGGATATTATTTTGTGTTAAAATACTATGTCCTTATTTGATGTTTAAAACACTGAGTTGTGTTGTTCCATTGTGAAGTTTCTGAAGTTTGTTGAGAAGACTGGTCCAGTGCTGTTTATACTTCTGAAAAGGGCTCATCGGCTGCTGGTCTAACAACTTCTGTGATAAGAGATAATCCCTTGGTAGTCGGTAGGTGCACTCATATCTGGCCTATGGCAACACATTTTTTTTCTTCAGTTCCTTCTATTACTGTGGTACTAAATATCATGGCACTTGTGAATCTAGCAACATATAAGTTAGCATTGCTATGTAGTGACTCAGCGGGAGCTCTATTTAAAAGGAGGAGCAATGGTTTTAGTGATTTTGTTCTTCAATTGTTAGTTTTGAATGTGGATTCATTAATTTGCATTTTTGAATAAATTCCTCAGCGAAAAATACAAATATATTTATTGGCAAATCAACGAAAGGATAATATAACGCCATAGTCGGTACATTGTCATGCTAGATAGAAGACATACCAACAAGAGCAATTAAAAAAAGAAAAGAAAAATAGTACTTTACAAAACTTGATTTCATAGAAATTTGACTTATAGAAAGAAGATGGTGATGTTTAGAACAACGATCTGTATGTATGCCTTTGCCTCCACATTGTAGAATATTTGGGTTTGCGGTGAAAGAAATTTGATTTAGTGTTCAGCGGGGACTGGAAAATCATTGTTTGCTTTATGATTACATGTTCATTGGATTGGTGTTAAAATTATACTACTACTCAAGTAAACTGAGTACAACATAATCCCTTTCTCTTTGTATGATGATATTGTTACCCGCCGCAACTTGAAATGATGTCTACCCATAGGCTGTCCATGTTGTGTAAGTGAATGAGAAACATTAGTTTGGACTGAATGGAAAGTTCAACTTTGATTTCTAAAGTGTGGATAATAACTTCCTGAAGTTTTAAATCTTTTTTTTTAAAAAAATTAAGTGTGTATGGGGTGTGGGAGTATAATGAACTCGAGTGATGAAGTTTGTGAAGATTATGAAGATATTTTCTTGCACCACATTGTAGAATATTTAGTCACAGCTTGTTTGGAGAATATAAACTTGTTTAGTCACTCTTTTCAGAGTGAAATGTTTAAACCCGACTTTTCTTTAGTTCAAATTGAAAACCCCCAATTGTTAAAACATGAATTTTTAAATTTTTCCATAAACACCATAGTATGATTTTTTATATGAACCCCAGAATCATTGTTTGTGATGATGCCTTTTTCCTTTATAAATGCTTATGAAAAGATATTATGTAAGAGGTGTACCCATTGAATAAATAATAAGCACAGAAACTTATAGTATGATGCAAAAACCCAACAAACTATGTTGTTTATTTTTTATATAAATGAAACCAGAAGATGTAACTGAGTACTCATGACTAAATCCAAGGGAAAAATCACCCCTGATGTTTTGTCTACTCTTCTTATAATTTACTTTGATTAACACATGGAACCTTGTGAAACTACAAAATTCTTCAAGAAGTTTTTCAATAAGAATTTTAAATAAAATAAAACAATATTCCTCGATCAATGAATTCAACCACTGATATGAGTAAGGGGTAGAAAAAACTACAAATTCCAAAATATAAATGGACATAGTATCAGTATCAATTAACTTTTAATGATCAATATCAAGTAATATGAACTTTGAGCAGTTTTGTGTTGAGTTGTTGAACTTTGAACTGACATGAAAATTAAATTTTGTAGAATAAATTATCTGTTAACTAGCTATGGACAAGAGCTGGATGAATCAACCAAGGTACTGTCAGGAATATTTGATTGGTCTAGAGAAATTTTTGGATTTTGCTTTTGCTGCTTCAAGAAGAAATGGAGTCATTTTATGTCCGTGCAAGGAATGTAAACTGATAATATTTGTGGAAAGAGAAGTTGCAAAGGAACATTTGATAGTTATAGGATTTATAAAAGGTTACAATCAATGGATAGCTCATGGAGAGGTTCCATCAGATAGCACAAATGTTCGTGCACCGCCTACTAGTGCTAACAATCCAAATATTGTGGACGACGTGCATAACTTACTTCATGATGTTTTTGAGGTTCAATTAGAGGATGATGTTGGAGAGGATAATTATGGCGATACTACAGTGGAATGTCCTGGAGATGTAAACATTCCTTCCGGGGATGTTGAGAAATTTTTCAAATTGCTTGAGGGTGCCAAGAAGCCTTTGTATGAAGGATGTGAGAAGATTTCAAAACTTCACTTTTTTTAAGGCTGCTACGCATAAAATGTCTTGGGAGCTGGAGTAACAAAAAATTTGACATGCTGTTGGAATTATTGACTCAAGCATTTCCCCAGGCAATGACAGATCTTCCTAAATCGTATTACGAGAGTGAAAAATTGTTGAAGAACTTAGGACTCGGTTATGAGAAGATAGATGCTTGTGCTAATGATTGCACTTTATATTGGGGGGAGAATTCAAAAAGAACCTCATGTGAGACATGTCTAGAACCACGATGGCAGACTTCAGAAAAAGATCCAACAGGTACGAAAAGGAAAATTGCGCACAAGGTGTTATGGTACTTTCCGATAAAGCCTAGATTGCAAAGATTATTTATGTCATCAAAAACAGCTTCCCACTTACGCTGGCATGCTGAAGGTCGCACAAAGGATGGGTACATGAGGCATCCAGCTGATTCTCCTTCTTGGCAGACATTTGATTGTAAGTATCCAGAGTTCGCTAAAGAATCTCGCAATATCAGGTTGGGGCTGGCATCAGATGGGTTTAATCCGTATGGTAATATGAATGTTTCTCACAGTACATGGCCCGTTATCTTAGTGCCGTACAATCTTCCTCCATGGATGTGTATGAAGGAGCAATATACCATGTTGTCTCTGTTGATACCGGGTCCGTCTGCTCCAGGTAATAATATTGATATTTATTTACAACCCCTGATGAAAGATTTAAAAGAACTATGGGAAGAAGGAATTGATACTTATGATGCATCTCAGAAGAAAAAATTTCGGCTATATGCAAGCTTGTTGTGGACAATAAGTGATTTTCCAGGTTATGCTAATTTGTCTGGATGGAGTACAAAAGGTAAATTTGCATGTCCTGTGTGTCACGACTACACACATTCTCAATGGTTAGAAAATGGTGGAAAGTTTTGTTACATGGGACATCGCAGATTTTTGGGTCGGAGTCATCATTTCCGAAAGAATGCTAGACACTTTGACGGTAAAGAGGAAAATGGAAGACCACCTCCACGACTGTCTGGGAAAAATGTATTGGATTGTTTGTCAGGAGTGAACTTCAAGTTTGGGAAAAATGTTTGTGATAATCCAGATCTTCCTTTCAATTGGAAGAAGAAAAGCATTTTCTTTGATCTGCCGTACTGGAAAGATAATATTTTGCGACACAATCTAGATTTTATGCATATTGAAAAAAATGTTTGTGAGAGCATTCTTGGGACCCTGATAAACACGGATAAGTCAACAGATAATGAGAAGTCTCGACTTGACCTATAAAATATGGGGATTAGACCAGAGCTGCATCCCGCTGTAGATGAATTTGGTAACTCTTCTCTGCCTAAGCCTGCCTACAGATTCAACGCTAACGAGAAGGGAATGTTTAGTCGTGTTTTGAAGGGAGTGAAAGTTCCTGATGGTTATGCTTCAAATATATCAAGGTCAGTTCATGAGGTTTGCCCCGGTTTAGGGATTTTTTGTGAGTCCTTTAGCTCGCCCAACTATTGACGGCCATGATGCGAGGTTTGAGTCGCCGGTGGCCACAAGGATGGAAAAGGCCAAGCCTGGCCTCGGTGACGCTACCAAAAATGAACTTTCGATGGTGGCGCGTGGTAGCATGTCGTCCCATGCTACTCCAGCCGAGTCGTCTTCCATTGACGCCCTGCCGATCTGGGTGGGTGGAGTTCGAGCTGGTCCAATCTTTCAAGGAACTCTGGCGGTGGATTGCTAGATTACAAAACCTTAAATGACTTCTTCCGCCTAAGAAACGGTAATACTAATCTTCAAGCCTTTCCCCCCTATTTTTACTGATTTTATGATGATCGTTAGTTGAAACCCTAGATTTGTACTATCACCCCCCTCTTTTTTACTCATTTTGTACTGATTTTTATTTGAAACCCTAGTATTTTTTAGTAATTGTTACCGATTCTTACCAGTTTTTACTGATTTTTATTGACTTGTATATTTTTTATCAATTTTTTACTTCTTTCATACAGATTTGTAATGATTTGTACTGAAACCCCAGATTTTGTACTAATTTTAAATGAGTTTTATTTATTACGGTTCATTTTAATTTTTTAAATTGCTTGTTTCGATTATTGTATGTATAATAATAGACTAATTTTTTGTTTTGTGTGTGTTTTCCATCTCAGGTTAAAGGCAGCAGCTTAGAGGCTTTAAGCTCTCACAAAATGGCTGCGTGAGACTGTTTTTGTGGGTTATGTTTAATTTCTTCAAATAGGTTCATTGTTTCAATAATTGTAAAATGTGTGATGCGGCTTAGATGTTAGATTAGTTGTTATTTGTGCTATGACATTATGTGGATGAGTATGTTAGCTACATTATATGGCCGAGTATGTTAGTTTGGTTGTTATAAATGTGAATCATGTGGCTCAGTATATTTCTCAGTTGTTATTGTTATGATTGTAAGTGGGTGAGTATGTTAGCTCGGTTGTTATTATTGTAACTCTATGTGGCTGAGAATGTTGGCTATCGTAACTGTGACTTTGTCATTTTTGATTTAGTGGCTACATGTGGCTGATATTGTTACCTATGCTCTAAAATTTTAAAAAAAATGAAATTTATTGAGTATGTGTTGTTGAGAATGAACTTTACTGAGTATGGTTGGCCAACCGCTTTGAGGAGCACGATGTAATTAGTGGTATATTTTGGGGTTTAGTGTTGCAGCGAGAAAGTAGAGGTGGTTCTTTGCTTGTGTTTCTTGGATGGTGATTTTTAGACATATGCAAAGCCGCGGATGGTCGTCCCGTCTATGCTGTGTTTTGCAAATATATTGCTGCTGTGCTAATCCGCATATGATTTTCCTGCTTTTGTTGTCTGAATAGAGATAATGGCATGAAGCTGTGTGTTGGTGGTCTTTTGCTCATGAGAAGTGGTTTTTTGGATATATGTTAATCGAGGGTGGGGGATGTTCCATTATTTCACTTTTTCCTGCGTTGTATGTGAGCTTGTTATTTTTAGATTAGGGCTGTGTGAATCGTGTGGGCTTGGGCTTAAGTGGGTTTTCAAACATGCTGTGCGGTGAGCTAAGAGTGGATAAGCATGTCATGCATGCATGGTATTTTCCGATTCTTTGTGTAGTAATATGCAGAATACTATAACATTCCATTTCCCAATGTTTAATAAATGGTTAGTCAATTCTCGAGAAACAAGGGGACGTGATGAGACGGGAAATGCATGTTTTCTTATATAATTTAGCACCACTTTTTATATGCCTTTGTTGGTGGATAGATTATTGGTGTTTTATATGATAGGGGGTTAGAATCATTTTGTGTGGTTATTAGCTCTAATTTCTCCATTTTATAAGCATTTAGTGTCTAACGTGCTTATATCTATGATTTGGTCGATTTCTACTTGTTCTGTGAGCTTATTTAGAGACCATCATGGAGAAGGTCATTCACAAGGATGTTGGAAGATTGAAGAGAGCCATTTGCTAGAATGGTAGAAGGATGGGCACTCACAAAGAGGTAGAAGGGGTAGAGTGAAGAAGGAAAGTAAAGTAGCAGATGAAGAGTTGATCTGAGCTTTGAAGTCGAGTTCTGGGAAGGATCTGAGACGAATTGGTGTCCATGGATAACATCATTAGATTTGTCTTTGCAATTACTGTAAAATAGCCTACAAGAACTCCCCAATGGATCTAATCAATGATTCACCCGTAGCGATAAAATCAAGTTAGGGCTGAAACTGAAAAATGGCTCGTGCAATAACACAGAGTCTGTTCCCTGGGCATATAACCATGCAGTTCAATATTGCGCGGTCTGTTTCCTATGAACCATAAAACAGTGCATTTAAATGGCACGGATCATGCCAAAATTACAAGGTCTGTTCCTTGCACCATTGAAACACGTGTTTCTTTGTCTTTTCCCCCCTTTTTCTCTCTCTTCCACCTATATAAAGTTTCCTTCTTCCTCCCTTTCACTTTGAGACCGACTTGGGCCTCCAAGACCATAGATTTTTTTTTATCTTTTCTTAGTTTTTGCATCTTTTCCATGGAATCTTGGAGATCTATACTGTGTTTTCATTAAATAGTTTAGATTTGTGCTTGGTAGCTTAGAGTAGTGAAGAGGAAAGATGATCTAAATAGTACTTTTCCATTTCTCTCTCTCTCTTCATTCATATCACTTCATCCATGGAATTTGAAACCATTAACGTCGTGGGTTTGATTCTTGTAGTTTAAACTTATACTTGAGAGCATTTGTAAACATTTATTCTTGACATGTGAGCCTTTTAGATTCATCTATGTATGCTCATTATTATTAATATTACTTGGGCTTTGATGCTTATGATTATGATTCCATGATACTAGGATGTACAACTAAGAGATTTCAATGCACAATATAGCGCTAGGCATGAGAATGAACTAGGGAATATTTATCTTTTTGTTAGATTTGACCAAAGATCAATGTGAAGATTGTGTTTAGGAGTGACAGCTATGCACGATTCTTTCTTGTTTGGTTAGATTAGGCTAGATGACTTAACTAAATTAGGCTATGAACGATATGGGAGTGACCTGACCACATTCAGTTGGGTTTGTAGTCTAGTTTCGAAAGTCATATCACTTGTTTGTAGCAAACTAGTCTGGATAAAATTCTAGGGGTAATAACGAGACACTAATTTCTCGGTTATAGAAGCATACACCATCATAGTGAGTGTTCACAATGGAGGTGTTGACGATTTATGC
>JAULKJ010298034.1:0-11771 GCA_032355405.1 Rubia balearica | reverse complement strand
TAATAAAGGTTGTATTATCTCTTTTCAATTGAAATTTCTTAATTCTAGGAAGGCAAGGTTTTGGGAAAGATCATCTTTCCATGGGTATATGGAAAGATATGGCTAAATTAAAATCATAGAAAGGTAAAACCTTTTTGTTGCAATGTTAAAAATTTACTATCCAACGTGTAGTAGTTATAAGTTTATGACCCGGTTAATACAACTCAAAAATTTATCTTAATTTATTCTAATTTTCTGTTTAAACCTTGGTTTTTCTATAAGTTATGGAAAGACTATATTTCAAGAGACGGACTCTTTTAGAAATTAGTTAATTAGAGTTAGAATATGTTTTAATTTTTTTATTTCCTTTTCTTTTCTTAGACATGAAGAATCCGAATGAATGGTAAATTCGGTCTTCTTAGATCCGCACGCATGTGCATAAATATGTGCAAGGTTTTGCGAATTCAGTAGGATTAGTTTAGGTGTTAGTCACAAGTAACATAGAAATTATTTGGTTGGTGCGGTTAAATGAAAATATTGAAGTCATTTAACTAAGTTAAACCCAAATTCTCTAAAAATAACATACTAATATTATAATGTATTAATTTTAATTTTTCATATATATATATAATCAATCATAATTTATTAAAATATAAAACGTCTAAAGATATATTTGAAATCATAAATATCTCATACTATACCTATATATCGCTAAGAAACATTCAAATACACACATAATTTGAAATAATAAAATATTTAGATTTTTTTATACAATGATTGAGTAGGTTTGATAGAAATATGTATATATATTATTTATTTAATATATATCCATATAATAAAATTTGTTTGCTTGGTGCTATCAAACGGGATATTGAAATTATTTTGACTAACATCAATCCAAATAGTTTAAAAATAACATACTAATATTATAATATGTTGATTTTTATTTTTTACTATATATAATCAATCATAACTTATTAAAATATATAAATTCTAAAAATATATTTAAAACCATAAATATCTCATACTATATCTATATATCACCAAGAAAAATCCAAATAAATACATAATCTGAAATAACAAAATGTTCGAATTTTTTACACGATGATGGAGTACTTTTGATAGAAATATGTTTACATATTATTTATTTATTATATATCCATTTAATAAAAATTGTTTGCTTGGTTCTATCAATCGGGGATATTGAAATCATTTTAACTATCATAAACCCAAGTTGTCTAAAAATAACATACTAATATTATAATATGTTGATTTTAATTCTTTAAAATATATAATCAATCATAACTTATTAAAATATATAAATTCTAAAGATATATTTAAAACCATAAATATCTTGTATATATATCACTAAGAAAAATCTAAATAAACACACAATCTGAAATAATAAAATGTTAGGATTTTTTATACAATGATAGAGTAGTTTTGATCAAAATATGTATACATATTATTTATTTATTATGCATGACAAAGTCTTGTTTTAGACGGACTAACTGTTAAATGAGGACATTTTATAATTAGTGAGACTAATTAGGTCATTTGATATATACTTTTATTTATTGTAATGAGATACACATAATTATGATAAAATTTTTAAAATAAAATATTATAAAAAAATTACTTTTTATTGTATTCAATATTTATATAGTTTTTGCTTAGATGACTAAACTTTGTTTTCAATTTAAATGTAAGACACAAAATGTATATCCAAGTATTTTAATTAATAATATCGCGCAATGTGCCATTATACTCTTCTAGTAAAGACTAAAAATTATTTTACTTATAATAAAACAGTTTATAAGTCCTACCAAACGGAACAACGACTCCAGGACACTATGATAGTAAAGTATAGCCTCACGATTTATACTTGCAATCAAAGGGATGGAAAGTATATCAGCGCGATTCAAGTTTGATCACAAAATTCAAGGCTACAAGAGGAAACCAACCCCAGAACACCAAAAATCTTGAACAAATGTTTTCCTGACACAACACTACTACAAAATTAACCTACTGTAAAACTTATTAAATTTTTTACAATCCATGTAATATTTCAAAATAAGTGCTACATAATTAGTCTAATGTATCACTTTTCAAATTAGTGTTACGACTTTTAGTTAGTATGTAACACTTTTTAAAAGTGTTACAAGTATAAATAAAAGTGTAACACTCTAAAAGTGCTGCAACTTTTATATTAAAAAAAGACATATTAACATAATATAAATATTAGTGAACTACATTTAAATTTTAAGATGAATTTCTTTCTTTATATTATTACAATATATGATATATATTTAAAAAAATAATCATAACATTATATATAAAATAATATATGTATCAATAGACAATGAAAAATATTCTAAACATTTGTAAAACTAAATAAAATCATCTGATATGAAGTTTCCTCATATGTTTAAGGTAGTACAATGTCACTTTTTCATAATAAATTAAAGAAAGAGGGTGGAATTATTAAAAAAGAACCACATTTTTTTAAAAAAAAATTACCATATTCTCGTGTGTTTACCAAAACTCACAAGGCCATGTTTGAAAAATTACCATAACCAAACCCACACTCTTACTTGTTTACCTCACCAATCGTCCATACATCAACCCCCACTTTTTTTTTATAAAAAAACCCACTTTTGTTGATGAATTCAAACAAGTCACAAAATGAGAACTGTGAGATATTTATATACTCCCCCTTCCCAGGTCAAACTGAACAAAAAAATTTCACGCTCATTAAATAACTTGTCTAACCGTTAATATATTTAATTAGGTATAATAATGGCAAATAAAAAGTTACTTTTGAGAAACTAATTGTTATGACGAATCCCCAATACCACATACTATTGCTTTTATATCTACTCAAATATGTGATTAAAGTTTGATAGAGAATAATGCCAAAGAGTAAGTGTGCAGTTTGAGGGAGGGGGAGTTTTTTTAAGTTGAGAATCATTTGCCTCCGTAATAACATCGCGCCGGAACACCCCCCACGTCAGTTGCTGACGCCCAAGAATTCATTGCCTCCTCAATATCATCGCCATCACCATTGCCTAAAAGATAATAAGACGGTCTCAAGCATCGCCTCAGAGGCGCCGTCAACCACAATTGCATACGGTCAGTATTTCCTCGTGACTATTTCAGTTCCAGATCCAGCGCTAGCTCGACCGCTGCCGCAATTTTGGTCGCAATTCGCTGCCTTCTTTCCATAACTTTCTACTTCAGAAATAACCAATGAATTAGGGATCGAAAACTCTACGATTTCGATCAGCGGTACGATGCTTTATCTTTTCTGCATTTCAAAGGCTTAATTTGCGCTATTTGTTTGCTTAGTTCTTCAGGTTTTATATATTGTTTTATTGATGCTTTGCTGCCATTGAGTCAGAAATTTAGTTCTTCATTAACATTGTAGTTGGGTAAAATAGCAATTGAGTCAAGAAAAATGTTGATGGATTTGCAATAGAGCATTGTTGTAGAATATAGATTAACATGCAACATTTTCTGTGCAACATTAATCTAGGCCTCGCCGCAGTGTTTTTGTGTGGAAGACGTTTGATGATTTGTTTTCCGGTGCCAGGATTTTGCACACCTTGTTCACACAAGCATGTATCTAATCATCTGAATATTTTTGGTGAGGGATCATCTGCATCCGCATTGAGTAGTGGGAATAAAAACATGTGTTCTATCCTTGGCATTTTTTATAATGAAAAGACATTGGAGGACTTTCAAAATATTGACAAAGATAGCTTGCTGAAGGTGGAGGCAATGAAGGTGTTTGAGTTTCTACTTTTCCCTTGTGCGAAAAATTTAGTGTTGAAATTGAATTAATTATGCATAGAAAAACTTGGACGACAATCATATTTCTATAGTTGTGATAACACTTCTGATGATACCTACTATGCTATTCATTTCCTTGTTAGATCTGGGAAGATATTCACTCTAGTAAAGTAAAGGAGAACAACACCGTCCTTCTAAGAATTTTTGTAGAGGAAAATATTATTTAACCCTACCAACAGATGCTAGAATTTTTTCTCCTAAAAGTCGTTTGATACACAAAATTTAAATGCTAACAATTTTGGGGTTTGTAATTTGTAGCAAGGTTTCCTGGACCAGCTATACCTGTACTTAATCAGGTATTGTCTGATCTATGATTTGCATTTGAGTTGATCATAAGGAACTTATTTATATCCTTAATTTAGAGTTAATCTAGAAGCAAAGAGCGTGATGACTTGACGTAGCTGTAAGGATCTTCACAATCACTTCCTCGTATTATTCTTTTCGTGTACCTTGGCACCATTTTTTGTTGCAATGATTGGCGTTCTTATATCTTGATACATTACCGATAGCCTGATACTTACTTGACTCATACTCTTATTAAGCCAATAGTTGATTATGGTACAATGTCAATTATTCTGAGCATAGTTACCTGAAGGAGTCTTTTGGTGAAAATTTTGGTGCAAAGTATTTTGAGGTGGAAATTGGCTTTCTATACACTTCGACTAGGGAGACACTACTCGTTGAATGAAATCGCAGGAAGATTTCTTGTAGCAGTTGGTGTGATTTTTCCAGGTATGAGGACATACAATCTTCTCCTTATTGTTTCTCCTTATTGTTTTATATTATGAGACGTTTCCCTTTTTATAAATATTGCATAATTCAAATGAATATGATGACGAGGTATGATTCTTATAGCCAATCCCATAAAGTGGAAGAGGGCATGGAATAAAGGAGGCTTTTGCTTATGGTTGGATGACTTTTTAGTTCCCTAAATTCAAAAGTGAACAAACTTCTGTTGTTGATAGTTCAATGAACTGGCTATCAGAAATTTCTGAATTGATTTGTCATGTAATACACAAATGTACAACTGAACTAACTTGACTTATTTTTTCTACAACTTTTGAGTATCCTAACTGATTAAAACCATCTTTTCGTTCAGGTTGTGGAGGAACTCCATTCCTAGTTCCTACCCGTTCTATATGAGGATTATGCAATAGACCTGATTTGTTTACACCAACATACATTTTATTATTTTTAAATGAGGATTATGAAATAAATTACCACGTGTTTGATTGTAACTGGCATGTGAAATGCTTCTATGGTTAGTTTAGTTCATATGTATTTCATCAAGTCAATAAATACTCCTGCTTGGACCATTTTTTCTACCAATTTAATTAATTTTTCATTAAATTTGTGAATGAAATGATCGTAGGATGTTACGAATCATATAAATTTTGGTATGAAAGTTGTTCATCCCTTTCAGTTTTCCCAGAATTCAGATTGATGTCGGAACCGTTCGGATTGCAGATTAGGTCTGCATCATATTTTTCTCAAGTAAGAATTCTCAAGTACTCGATTAATTTCAATTGAAACTTGAGAACTTCCATGAAATGCAATAATTGTTAGTGGGACAAGATTTAAACTCATGTCAATGGATTCATGTGTTGAGTCACAATTGTTGTACAACATTTGTTTTCTTGATTGATTGTGCACTGACTTATGATGTGATTTAGTATCTTGTTATGCCTAATATTGTTGGACTATTTTGATGGATCCGTATCAAGATTATTTATTGGTAATTTTCGTTTAATCATCAGAAATTTAATTATGTATGTCATCAGAAATTTCATATATGGATGATGCATGTACTGCGGAGATATATAGAAAAACCAGAAGGATATATTTGCAGATTAAGATATATCTGAGTTTACTTGGTTGTGTCACAATGTGTTGTGTCAAGCATCAAAATTTAAGTCTGTATTCAGTATATTTTGGGTTTTTAAAGATATGTAATACTTATTAGCTTTAATAATAGCATGTGTTGAACAAATCCCCCCATATCCCATTTCCCATCAATGATGGCCTGCAAGGCAGCACTCCTCGTGCTGTTATGCCTTTATCAAAGCACCCCAAATCTGTTAATTTAAAGAAGATGGAAATGATGTTAAAGAAAGAATATGTGGAGAACTACCGGGGTGTCAAAGCTTATATTATAGAGTTGAAAGAACGGTGTGCAATGTTACAATACCAGGAACATCTCCGAGTTTGCGAGGTAAGATCCAACTCATTCATTCTTACTTAGTTTCCTATATTTTATGGACTAGGAAACGGTTAGCTGGAAATCAATGTTTTAACTTCAAGTTCCAAGTAAAAAGTTACTCTAGGCTAGCTAGTATGAACTAAGTTATCTTTACTCTAGTTTATTATTGTTGGTGTGCCGGAAGTCTTGGTCTAAATAATTGATTATATTTTGGTTTTTCAACTTGATGTTTCATTGCAAATAAATATACCATTGTTCCTGGCCTACATTTGTTATCAGGTGTTGCAAATGTAGACAAATAAGTCAAGAGTGGATGAAAAAGATGAAACAGAAAAACCTCAATCTCAATCTCCATATCATGGCAATTGGTGTTCCAAGATTAAAGGAGCCAAATCATCATGTTGTGGCATTGGTTCCACGTGTCAATCGTGCACCGAACTCAGTTCTACCTGTTGTTCAAGGGGACCCTTCTGGAAAGATGTACATGGAAGTTGAGCTCAGAAGGCTGACATGGTTGGAGAAACACCTAGCACACCTCGAGAACTCCGTTCTTGCTCTCCTAGGTGATGATGCTGGAAGCTTTATAGTATCAAGGTGATGATTGTTTTGTTTGGTTTAATAAGAAGATATATATGAACTCCGTTACTTATAAATTACTCCTTTACAATGATGTAGGGGAAAAAGCAATTGACTTTGACTTGTCGCATGCTTGAAATTGTAAGGGAATTCTGACTTTTGAACATCGTTATAAATTAATTAGTTTCGGCATTGCTATTGTGTGATCTGAAAGTTTTGACAGGTTGATGAAAGCTTTTTTATTCAATGTTGGGAGAAGATTGATATCTCAATAAAAGAGCCTTTACAATAGGTTTTAAAAAAGTGTTACATTAGATATTTCAGAAGTGTTACATTAGACTTTTAAAGGTGTTACATTAGATTTTTTCAAAGTGTTACAAAAGAGATTTCAAAAGTGTTACATTAGATTTTTCAAAAGTGTTACATTAGATTTTTCAAAAGTGTTACATTAGACTTTTCAAAAGTGTTACATTAGCTAAAAATATGTAAAACTTTTAAAAGTGTTGCCTTAATCATGATAAGTCTTGCACTAGATCTAATGTAACGTCACCTAATGTAATACCTATAAAAGTGTTGCATTATGTTTAATGTAGCATTTTTAGCACCTAATGTAACACTTTTAGAGTGATACAATAGATTCAGTTTGTAGTAGTGCAACTAAATAAAGTCCTATACAATTAAAAAAATTGGACATGCAATTAAAAAACATACCATAATCCAACAAAAGTTCCACCCTCTACACTCGATTAAAAATCACTGTTTTAAACAACCACGCACCATTTCAAAAAAACTTAACCCAACATGACTTTTATACATGCTCTAAAAAACACCAGCTCAGGGTGGATGTATGGGGTCTTGAGGGGGCTTCATCCCCAGCAGGAATGAAATTTACGAGAAATAATGGAGTAAATTTATTTAAAAATATTTATCTGTCCCCCCTAATATAAAGAAAAATTAGAGAAATATTTTTTTCTTTACATATCATCCCCGCCATAACGTATTCTGCCTCCGCCCCTGAACCAGCTTACCCACAATATCTTCCTCACCCCTGACTCAGAAGATTTACATCCAAAACGCAGAGGCATAAATCATCCTCATAAATCTGCAGACAAACTAATCGCATGAGACTAGATGATATTAGATTACATAGACCCAAAGCATAAGACACTTTCGAGCTTGTTTATTCATTATCATGAGAACAAAATCTTTCAGTAATGGGGATGTGAAAACATAGGACATTGACAGCAATAACTTTTATCTACTTTATCAAACATTGTCCAGACATATATCACAACAAGCTCAGTGCAAAACTCTCAAGTACATTAGGGAAAATTATGCATAAATGACCATAATTTCCACACAACATGCTATAAATCTCATTACGAAAAATCTGGATCGGAATTTTAGATCTTTAACTAAACGAGAGATTTCACAAACCCTAGTACAGCTGCAGGAAAATTGATCAACTAGCCCTCGGGATTGCTCAATTCTCGAGATTTACTAAACTAACTACCTCGCAGGATTAGTTCACAAATGAAAGGTATTGATACTTAATTAACCCATATGATTAAGCAACAATGAAGAATGTTCACAAATAAAGAGTATGAGCTCAAACTTCTGAATATATATTGATAAAAGTGTGTCCAATGGCTCGGCCATACCCCTCTATTTATAGGGTGAAATCTCGGCCGGAAACCCTAATCCGAAACAGAATTCAGATCAACTTATGGTATATTTAAGAAACTAAAACCATATCTAACTAGAATACCTAATATATATGATCATATGGATGAATTCATCTAGACATGTTCTTGAATGAATATTACCATATCTAATCTTACCAAATCTAATTCTAATCAGAATAAAACTGAATATTCTAAAACCCTAATGAACCTAATTTTGAGACTAACTTCTTCAAAAGCCCACATGGACAAAATTAAATTCCAAAATTTAAAATGAAATAATTTATAATAATTTACAATGATCACACTACCTCATTAAAAATCCGGTGGGAATAAAGAGTATAGTGTTCTTCACGATGTCTTGACTTCCTCGAAACTCTTGAACAATTAATCCAAGAACTTGTCGACGTTGATTTCTTTATTAATTCTTCATCATGAAATCGATCCATCAAAGCATTTAAAGCAGAATCTATAAGTTTCGTTCTTTCCCTAGTCATAGAACATGCCGTGTCACTTAGAGGATCTTGAACATAACCTTTAAATGTTTGATAAAGTCGTCGAATATCTTCATCTATGGTGGTAGTAGTCTTTGCATCTCCATCATTCCCTCTGTGGTCGAAATGTTTTCTCCTCGAAACTGAATCATCTTCAAAGTTAAATGGAGATAAACCAGGAACATTGAAAGTAGTACTAACACTATAGTCTCCTGGCAAAGCAATCTTGTAAGCATTATAAAAAATTCTATCTTTGTCCTCGGAGACTATGAGTTTTAAGCGCACCAAAATGTCCAATTAAACCACCTGAATGAGCTTCTCTAACAAGTGATTCACTATAGAACACCGAGGAACACACAACCTATTATCTCTAAACAAGAAACCATCATGCCGAAAAAACTTGTCATAAGCACCATTTTCGCATGCATTATAAACAGATAAACAATCGGGATCAGTAACATATAATTCAAACATGAAAACTCTAACATAATACATTCCAATCATGTAAGTAAAACATGTCTATGACTCAAAGCATCATCAACAACATTTTCTTTACCCCTTTTGTAACGCAGCACATAAGGAATTTTTAAAATAAATCTGACAATTCAAATATTTCAATGACTCATGATCACTATGAATGAAAAAAAAATTTATGCAATAAATAATGTTGCCAAGTCTCTAAAGCTCTCACAATTGCATAAATTTTTTTATCATACACAGGATAATTAAGAACACCGCCCTTTAGCTTTTCACTGAAGTAAACAATAGGTCGATTCTCTTACATCAAAACACACAACTAGAACCCCCCTTTAGCAGCTTTTTTTTCCCTCGTAACAGCTATTTTCCGATTTACCAAAATAGATGCGTAAGTGGGCGATGAAAGATAATTTTTACATAACAGCTATTAAGTAATAACTTCTACCCGTTGTAGCTATTTTTTTAGCAGCGGTATTTTTAATAGTTTCTGTGGGTTGCATCTATTTATTTTTATCCTTGTAGCAGCTTTTTTGCTTTACCAAAAGAGATTTCTAAGTGGGCGGTGCAACATAAATGTAACCTAGCAGCTGTTGTAATAACAACTTCTACACATGACGTAGAAGCTATTTTAAAAAATAGCTGCTACATATTGCAGCTGTTTAAAAAAAAGCTTTTACACATTGCAGGTAATGTTTTTAAAAGATCCTATACAAAATTTATAATTTTAGATAAATAAATAAAAATAGGGCTCAACTTTAGTGTTTCTCCATAAATGATTAAAATAAATAAAATTTCTTCATTAATAAAAAACACGACATAATGAATAGTAACTTTAATTGTAGTTATATGATCTAACCATAGCCCTAAAATATTAGAGCTAAATCCTACAAAAGTTGAAGTGTAAGAACATGTACAGTGGGAGTTTCAATTGGGTCTCAATTAAAAATTGAAACAGAACTGATACAATGAAATCCCATAGTGGGGGTCTCAATTGGGTTTCAAACAATTGAGACCATGGCCATTGGCCAACTATTTGGGATTGGCCCAATCTGCCAATGTCAGGCAATTGGCCTCCCCCACCCCACGTGCATGCCAGTCCATTTGTTGCTTTCCATTTTCTTTCACTAATGGTGCCACGTGGTACCCTCCAATTGGGCCACGTGGCACCACATGCCATTTTTTTTAAATTTTTTTATTTTTTTAAAAAAACCTAATTTCAAACTAAATTTGTTTAAAAACATAATTTCAAAACATTGCTACTTAAAAATCAAAACAATGGAAAAATCCCAATGAAAATATGATTTATTTTCGAAATCTAAATTAAATTTTGATTCTTTTCAAAATTTGAAATTACATTCTTTAAAAAAATGGTCCTTTTTAATTCTGGTTTATAAAATAATTTTGAAAAATTAAAATTAATTTTAAATATTATTATTTTAAGAAATTAAATTAAATTAAAAATTTATTATTAAATTTCACATTTCAATTTATTTTGCTAGGTAAATTTATTTGAATTAAATATTAAAGATAAAAAATAGGGGTCTCAACCACTGTTGAGAAAAAAATGGAGTTGTATCAAAGTGGTCTCAACCACTGTTGAGAAAAAAATGGAGTTATATCAAAGTGGTCTCAACCACTGTTGAGAAAAAAATGGAGTAATTTAGTTGTTGTCTCAATTGCTGAGATAGGAAAGAGGTTAATTACTTAATTAACTGAAACCACAAGAGACGTCTCAAAAGAGTCTCACCATTGTAAATGGTCTAACGAATTCTGCACAATTGCATGATCATGAGGAAGATCCGGTGCAGCACCCCTCCAACATAGAGCAATTGGGAAAGGAAAGCTGTCTTGTACCTATCAATTCAAATTAGGGCCAGTGTCAAAGATAGGGATTTCAGAAAATAATGACTATATAATGTATAAATCCAGAATACTCCCTCTGCTTTCTTATCAATAACTTTTTTTTTCTAAATTTTTTTCAAAACATGTTGACCATCGATAACTTTAATTTTATACAATAACGAACTTTAAAATCTTACTTTTTAGAAACTAAATGTTATGGAGAATTCAAAGATACCACATATGATATGCGGTATTGTATACAATTAAAGTTATTGATGGTCAAACATGGTTTGAAATTTTTTGCAATCAAACGGAACCAATGTTAGAAAATCAGAGGGAGTATCATTGGAGAGGTTGATGGAGTCTGTATAATCATACAAAAAGACACTGGTCCAATACTCACTCCGTCCCACCATTATTGACATATTTATTTTTTTCATGGTTTTCAACGATCATGGTTGACCGTCAATAACTCTAGCTACACATAATAATTTCACATAAAAAGTTAATATTTAGAAAATAGATGTTAAGACGAATTTAACAATATCTCACATGATATATTTATTATAAATATATTAACTCATATTTAGAGTAATTTTTTTTCAAATTTAACTATGAAAAAAATAAATATGTCAATTAGTTTGCTAATAATTAGTAGTTCACCAGTAA
>JAULKJ010298025.1:0-11771 GCA_032355405.1 Rubia balearica | reverse complement strand
AATCATTTAATCAAAATACCTCGTAATCGGAGACCTCTAGGAATTCCTATTCCTTTTCAGAGGAAACATTGACAGGCATATTTTTCTCCTGTTCCTTTGGGGTATCCAAATCCTGGTCGATCAAAGTCATGGGCTACTCAATGACATATCCAACAGCCTCTCCAACATCAATGAATTTGTGGTTGGCGGATGGCAATCCTGCTTGGGCATAGAAAATCGACTCAGAAACTCGTACACGAGCAACTCCACCTGCTAATGTCTAGTTGTGGCATATTTTTTGGAGAAATTCTTTTGCCATCCTTGACCCGTCTAGTTTCTTCACAAACAAAGAAACTTTCTCCTCATTCTGTCATGCATTTTAGAACTATGTTTGCTAGAAAATATATAAACAATATGTTTATAAAAATCTACGGATGAAACAAATAAAATGAAGTTTTAATCCACTTTTTTACCACCACAACGTTGTTCTCGTTGCTTGAGTACTCTCAGATTTGGTCTGTGCCACACTAACTTGGCCCAATGATTTTTCAATGAATGACTTGGGATCATTGAGCCCCGCTGGTATTTGGACTCCTCTAGCTGATGCAATCCCCTTGACAAGTTGTTCAAGGTATGCCACCATCGCCTTCACCATCAGTTGGTCTGCCGGTTGCTTCTTTCTGATTGTTGGACTGGAGGACAAGCGGCTACCGCATTTTCTTTGGTTGTGGGACAGATGAGGTACGAAAACATCTTTTGAGTGGTTGGTTTGAGTACCACTATGTCTCCCTGGGTGATCCTTCTGGCTAGTTGCCTTCATAAGTATGTCCTCCCCGGGTTCCAGGACCAATGTGCCCCTAGCAGCCTCCTAGTTCATCCGTATCTACGATTAGGCATAAAATATAAACATTAAATGACCAATCATTTGAAAATACTTACAATATCTGCAGTGATGGCTCTGTTATTCGGGTCAGTGTATGTGATCTTATATCTAGCTTGGTGGACTTGAGGTACACTAACGATCTATCCACATTGAAATCCATGCTCCCAATCTCTTGCTCAATATCCTTCTCTGTCAAGCTATGGGCAGCTAGTTTTTCTCTCTCTTCATCTTTCTTTTTGTTGATGATCTTTGCCCGACTGAACCAGTGACCGCTCCTTCCAGTCCGCTGTGTATAAACACTTCTCTTTTATTGGGAGCTAGCCGTTGCACTGATTTTTTTATTCAAAAAACAAAAGGTTAAGTTACTATTTTGCAACCTATATAAGTAACTCATAATGAAATTTAATTGTTAAGAAACGAATGTTCATAAACATGTTACCTTAATTTTGGGTGTCGTTCTCATTTTGTAGAACCTGTTCCACTCCTTTTCCTCCATTCATTTATACTTCTCCCAAGGTTTTGTTTTCGATTTGTTTGTGTCGCCTACCACCTGGTGGATATATTTTTTTGCAATTTTTTATTTCCAACTCCAGTGGGCGTCGCCAATCGCTACGTACACCTTTTCCTTCAATTTTTGAAGTTGTACAGATGTCAATTTCTGCTCAAATTTGAAGCTCGCCTGCATTGAATTTACAAAATAAGTGACGTTAGCTTTTAATCATTGATAATTATTTGGTACCAATGTTAAATAATAAAACTAATGGAAATAATATAATCTCTGTAATCAATAAACCTACCATGATATCCTTCCAAGCCTCTTCCTTGGTGTCATCGGGGACGTTATTCCAGTGCCTGTGTGGCTCGAACTTGATTTCCCGCCGAAATACGTAGTTACAATATGCCATCCATGATGTTCAAATCTTCGTGCAGACTATGTCACATGGGTTGAACTGTACTGGCACCGAATCCCTCTCCTTTGCAAGCATCACTGATTGGCATGTGGCTGTACCACGCTCTTTGTATAAAGATATAATCTCAAATTTGCCGAAGGGTTTGCTATGCTTCCCCTCCGCCTTGGAAACATCATCAGTCCCGACCTTCTTCCTGGGACCCCTTTTGGCCTGAGGCTCATCATCCTATGAGGATAATACAACATCGTTGTTCTCACCGGGTTCCTTAAATTGTATGCTCAGGGAAATAGTGGGTGTGAGGACTTAATTTGTTCATCAATTTTGCCTTGTTCATCACTCATCTTCCTCTTCGCCACACTGGTGAGTATATTTCCCTTGGGAGGCATCTACAATGATTAACACGACAGACTTCAGGGATACGAAAATAAGTGCATTCAAACAAGGAATCCAAATCCCCAAACCAAGCTAACATTTCCAGGGACCAAGTCTATCCGAAATTTACAATTCATAACATTCCAAATCATCGAGAACCACATCAAGCCATGAATCACATCAACAAACAATCATACCACTAATTGATTACTACATATATCTATACTGACCATATTATTGCAATGACCAGATTTAAACATCGGCATGCATGAAAGCAAAAAATATTAAACCAAAATAACCCCAAAAATCCAAGTGCCACATAAAACCTAAATACTATACCACAAAATTCATGCATTATATATTCACAATCAATTAACAATGTAAATGCCAAATCACAAACTCTATCCACAATGTAAAGGAAACTAACCTTTGATGCGTTGAACTGAATGGGTCGATATGGAGTAGTTAGGAATATGAACGTCGGGGGTGGAGTGTTTTACATGAAAATCAAGTGTTGAAGATCTATCGACATGGTCGTCGTGCCCAAAAACCAGCGGCGGAGAACTGAGCTGACCAAGGTTGCTGTAACCAAGCGGTGGAGATAGAGTTTTTCTTTGCTCGCCTCAAAGATGGATTTACTCGTCTCGGTATCCGCAGCTTAAATACAATATGGAAGTCCCTTTGGAAGCTATGGAGAAGACGTCGGGGTTATGGGGAAGACGTGAGAGGGATTGATGATCAGAGTTATGGGGAGTTATGGCGTCAATGGCAGAAGTAGAAGCGGAAATGGAACCGCCGTTGTTAAAGTTGCAACTGACGGCAGTCTGGATTTGAGGATTTATATATTTTAAACATTAGCACTGGTATAAGTGAAGTATGTCGGTGTTGAAAATTTAATATATATTAATCTACCGTTAGCACCGGTATATAAAACGGTGCCATTAGAACAAAAATGCCGGTGCCGAATAAAAGAAAACAGCTGTGTTAGGCTGCTTTAAATACACAATTTAAAGATGGAATTGGACAGAGAGATAAGGTTTTCTTTTTCCTAAGTGTTGAGCACCAGTGTATAAACCGATGTCATTATAATCTGAAACCAGTGCCTATATAATTTAAAGCAGCTGCCCCAGGCTGCTTTAAATGTATAATTTCAATCTGGAATTGGACAAAGAGCTAAGGATTTTTTTTTCAAAGTGTTAAACACCAGTAGATAAAACGGTGCCATTAGAATCATATACCATGCCTATATAACAAAAAATAGCTATGCCAGGCTTCTTAAATGCACAATTTAAATATGGAAATGGATAGAGAGGCAATCTTTATTTTTTCCAAGTATCGAGCACCAGCATATAAACCAGTGCGATTGAAATCTAATACCGGTACCCAGAGGATTTCAGTTTCCCACTATACGGTTTTAGAATATTTAAATATTTTCATTTCCCTCCCCAAATCCTAGGACCGGTATTGCATTTATAATACCGGTCTAGTTAATCTGCCATTCATACTTTTAAAGAATTATGTTGGAGCCCAAATTTTTTACAGGTTTTTATGACCATTAATTACCCTTTAATTAGCAATGATTCGATTTATGCAATGCACGTGGACTTGTTTCCCGGGTTAAGTTCAAAGAAGTGTTTTATCTATGCACAGTTTCAAATTAATTGCAAATAAGCCCTTCTAATATGTATCTTCAATCTGCCCCATTCCGTAGCTAGCCCACACATAAATTTCAATTTCATGGAATAATTTTGTAAACACAGATAAAACTTCATTTTAGGACATTTGAAGAAAAAATGCTAGTATACGTTCCAGAGTAAATAGTAGATGCTTATATAGTGGCAACGGAGAGATTTTGGGAAGGCTAAAAAAGACTTATTTGTAGATGATCACTGATACTAACTTAGTGTTTAGCTTGTAAAATACATTTGGATGGTCAAATATTCGATTAACTTCAAGCGGAATTCCATTTTGAGCCACGAGAAAACTTTGTACTTTTTGCAGTTTAGTCCCTCCAAGAAAATTGGAATTGTTGGGATCTGAAATTAGTAGAGGAAAAATGAAATTCAATATCATGGGAGCTCAAATATGTGTTTTCGACACGGTCATACCATGGGAAGTACCTTGTTTGAGGACTTGGATCACTAAAACTAATTCTTATAACATTACATTGTGGCTCCTATGTTTGTTTTATCAAAGGGTATTGCTCCAAACTATATTTTTGGCATTGTACATTTATCAACTATGTTTTCAATGAATTTAATGTTATTGGTATTTTTCCTTTTAAAAAACTTGAATTACAGTGCAATTAGTGGTTAGTTACCGCAGCTCTTAATAGCAATCTGGTGCCTTTGATTACAATACTGGTGCCTATGGGATGAGCAACGGTACAAAAACTGGTTCTCATAAGAAAATTACCGGTGCCTGGATTCCAAGAAGAAGCTTCCTTAAACCACTTTAAAATGGATAACCCATAAATTTATATAGCAAGGTCCCAGCAAAATTATATATAAATTGTTGTTAAAAATTTAACGACTACACTAAACAGAAGGCAATAAATAGTTAGACTATCCAGCTACATATTTTTTCCAAAAACATCATAGTATTTATCAAAGAACAATATAACCTACACTTTGAAAGTCACAAATAGTAATGTGAAAACAGTTCCATTCCTCAAACGAAGCTGCTTTTTCCAAGTCATGCAACGTAGATCCCAAATGAATATCCCGTGTGTTCTCATTGTTGCTGACCAACGGGAAAGGTCCAATTGTCTTCACTGCTTCTGGAAATCAGTAGCTCATCACTTTCCCTATATGGTCAAACCATTTTTGTTGAAATTGGCAATCCAATTTCAAACTTTGAAGCCCTGTCTCCAGTGTTGACACCCCGGATTCAATGGACGGTGCAGATTGCGTTAGTCCTACCTTGCAAAATGAATCTACAAAAATTCCGCCATCGGGTAGCCAAATGTGTCATTCTCATAGTTTGGTACCCCCACTTTCGGGAATGGTAACAGAATGAGGGGGCAAAAAGCATAGGGTCCTGTCTTATCCTTATCTCGTGTAAGATTCAGATACATTGCTACCATAACATTCTAACAAAACTTATTTTTCATTGCATACAATGACAATATCTGACACTTGTGAACTTCGTGTTGATAACACACTTCTTCTTTGGTGTAAGTAATTTCTTCAGAATTTTTGACCACCCGGGAAATGTTATAGCGTCAATATTCATGCCTTCCCTTTTGATGAATAACATGATTCTTTAATAATCATTGATGTCCAAATCACTATGACATCTTTGAAGATTGAATATAGGTCCTCCTCCACCTTTGGTACATTAGGCAATCCGTACAATTCATTGATAACGATTGGTGATAGAGGGACTAATTCCCCATGGCACAAAACCAATTCGGAACACAATTGACACTGCAGGTTTGCATAGAATTCTCTGACAATAGTCATGTTGAAGGGCTGCAGAGTTGCACTAAGTTTTTCCCATCCCAGCTACCTAATGGTATCCTGAAAAGGTGGATCGGATTTTACTCCCCTTTCAGGATAATGCTTCTGCATCCAGTAATTTTGGGCTAAAATTTGGCCTCCTCGGACACAAAATATCTTCAAACTTGTTTGAGTGAGATCCACTTGCTAGGGAAGAAAATATTTCTTTCCTAGGCCTCTTACTAGGGGTTTTAGGGGCCATAACCTATATTGGACACAAAAGCATTTTATCGAACCCCTTGTGTGCAAAGCAATGTACTAGGAATTGTAAGAACTTATAACACCATGACAATTTGATTATCCATACAATAAGCACCTGATATGCATAGGGTAGTATAAAATAAAATCACAAATAAATCCCAATTAGAACCATAAGTGAATGTAAAACAATACATGGTTAAGTTTGGAGTATAAGCTATTGCCATTGATTATTTATTCATTGGCAAATACAAGATTCAATTATTTGAGATCATTACAAGGTTAAATTAAAAAGATGATATTACCTTAAAGTGTATTTGATGAAAACTTGAAGTGTTGAAAGAGGCTATTTGATGTTGATGTCGAAAGAAGGGAACTTTGAGATGAAACGAAGTTCAAAAAGAAGTTACCAAAACACCCTAGTACCGTAGACAATACCGGTGCTAAGGAGTTCTAAGGAACATAAAACCGGTGACTTATCGGAGACCGTGGTCATTTCTCTATTATTTTTTAAAGTACTTAGCACCGGCTCCAATGCAGGTGCAAAAGGAACAACATACCAATGTTTATTTTTTTTTAAAAAAGTACCTGCTTCAGACTGCTTTAAATGCACAATTTCAATATGGAAGTGGACAGAGAGCTAAGGATTTTTTTGTCCCAAGTGTTGAGCACAGATATATAAATCGGTGCCATAAAATACAGTTACTGGTTTCTATTTAACAAAAACAGTTGCGCCACTACTTTAAATGCATAATTTCAATCTAGAAATGGACAGAGAGCTAAGGATTATTTTTTTCTAAGTGTTGAGCACCGGTACATATACCGGTGCTATTGTACACAAATCCTGTGCCTATTTTCTCAAAGACAGCTCGACGCAACTACCAACAAAGAACAGAGCATATACTCAATTTGTTTGCATCGGTATTTACCGGTTCTAATACAGAATTCTACAATAAGTTGACCATAAAACATACATAATCAATCAATGTTTTATCCGGAACACTAAGGACCACTTGGATTCCAATTGGGCTCTTTAAAAAGGTTACAAGAGCCTACAAAAGAGAAGGAAACATGAAACAAAAAATCCCTATATTTCCTTTTAAGTACTATATCACCAACCATAGTATGAACATTATCGTCTACCCACAAACCGTCCCCATGTGATCGTCTACATACGGGGGTCCACTGACATCTTCCAAACTCGGGAAGGCAGATGGAAACTCCCCAAAGTCAAATTTTGCTGGGCTATCAATTTCATCATCAAAATAAAATGTCTTCCCATGTAGGAAAACATTCCACTTCTCATTGCTTCGGTCTTGAATAACAAATACTTGCCGAGATTAAGGAGCTAGGATGAACTATCGTTCTCTTAATCGACTTGATTCAGGTCCACCAGTGTAAAACCCATGGGCTTCTCAAAATAGACACCTGCAACATTTTCGACCTATCTACACTTGAAGACAACAATTTTAAACTCAACACAATCCAACTCCCATATATCCTCGATCACACCGTAAAAGAACATAACCGCAAGGATTGAGTTTTTGTCTTTCTTGCTCGACTGCCACATGGATTCAGATTCCACGTAAACCCTACAGTTGTGCATAGCGCTCTTGCTATCTTTGTCCACTGTTGAGAAACTAAATCCATTCTTGTCAAAGGCCTGGTATCTTTCAACCGTGAATTTCACTGTTCTTGCAAACGCACGAAGCTTAGAAGGCATTCGATCCACATTGCAACGATTACAAAACCAGTTGACAAACGTTGAAGAATGCTCCAGTCGTATCTGATTCGACAGCCATTCGGGATAGAATTCCTCTAACAATGACCAGTGCCTCTCAGCATATATTGTAGACTTACTATTGTTTCGCAAAACATAAAGGTGAACTTTCATTAATCAGTATTGTAGGGTGTGTAAAGTGTACCTTTGGACCGTGGGATTCCATTATTCCTTCCATTTTACACATGATGCAGAACTCCAAGTGCTATCTTCCCATTCAAATTTGAAGTGGAATACTCAATGATCTCTCCCATGACATACCTCTGCACAATACTGGCATCGGGTCAGCTACGGTTGTGTAGGTAAGCCTTAAAGACCCCATGTGGCACTCGAACGGGGACATCCAATGCATCCCCACTAGACCAGATATTTTGATTTCCTTAACCACATAGACGATGAGATGGACCATAATGTCGAAGAATGCTGGGGGAAAGTACTTCTCAAACAAACACATCACTACAATCCCCTCACGTTCCAAATCATCAAGTTGTTTCCTGCTAATATTTTTGCGGAAAGTCGAGTTAAAGAAAAAACACTTGCGCATGATGAAAAATCTCCCCTCCTCCTCCATGATAACCTAGATAGCAACGGGAAAGATCGGTTGCATCAAGACACGAAAATCATGTGATTTCAAAGCATCCAAACACAATTCATCATTCATAAACCTACTTACATTGGAACAGTAGCCAGCCGGCACCTTGATCCCATTAATACACTCACAAACTGACTTCCTCTCAGTCATTGAAAGACGGTAAGGGGCCGGTGGCAAGTATATCCACTTACCTTTCACCTCCGGAGCAAAATAAAATCTTATACCCAATTCAACCAAGTTCTTATGTGAGTTCAACTATCCTTCGTCGTGCCAGTAATGTTAATTAGAGTCCCAATTAAACTCTCTCACACATTATTCTCTGTACGCATCACATCTAGGCAGTGACAAACCTCCAAATTCTCCTAGTACAAAAAATTAAATAAAATCGATCTTTTCTTCCAAGGTCCATCGTTAGGGGCAACCACCTTCGATATATTTTTTCTAAGGGCAACATTTCATTTAGCACTTTGCCATGGATGGAAAAACCTCTCAATATTCTTGGCTCCATCCCCCTCTCCCTCCTGCTAATGAAATGAATTGTATCGTCGCGTAACTTGCGCTTTGCAGACAGAAATATTTGATAGCCAAGATACACGGTCTTGCTACCATTCTTTAGCTGCTAGAAATCACTACTTTCCTCGCACACAAGACATTCCTTGTGACCCTTAACCACATAACCTGAACGATTACCATAAGCTGAAAAATCATTAATCGTGCAAAAAAGTATTGCCTTCTAATTGACTTGGCCCCACGATAACCATTGAACACATCAACACCGTTTGACCATAAAACCTTCTAATCTTCAATGAGAGAGGCTACATAGGTATCAAAACATATTTCCTCTCCATACAAAGGTGAGGAGGTAGATTGTAAATGGAAAGAAAAATCGAGCATGAACTATGTTCGAAGACATGTTACCAAAAGGATTCATACCATCAGTACACAAAGCCATCCTCAAATTCTTGGGTTCAGCTGCAAACACTAGATATATCATGTAAAAATTCTTCGACTAATAATATCATTATCAAGACATCACCTATCCCATACCATGTCATGTTCTTTACACCCTCAACGTTCTTAAAAAGGCTCTGTAGCCTTGGGACAATAAGAAGGTACCACACACATTTAGCGGGGAAACATTTCCTTACCTTATCCTCAATCTCATTCTCGAGAGCCTCGGTCCTCCTTTCCTTATAATGAGGAATGTGACATACAGGGCAGGACACCTCTTTCTCCATGTGACCCCTATACAAAAACACAATCATTGGGGCATGCATGTATTTTTTATACTCCATCCCCATTGAACACAAATTCTCTTCGCATCATATTGGTTGTCCAGTAAACCATTTCCGAAGGGAAGCTTATCATTCAAAAAATTAAGCGACTTATCCATGCTAGTAGCATCACTCCACGAACTAACACCTTTCATGTTAAAAAATCCATCAAACACGGCATAACATTTTCATTTTTCTTGCACATGGGAAACAACAGTGTATCATTCTCATCAAGAAATTTTGACTATACATCGGGGCTCCACCTGAATTCATCCACCACCTCCTCATACATGTCATCCAACTACACATCCCTAAAATTTTCTCCCTTGCTACCTACAACCACCTCTAGCGGTGGTTTCTCACCGTGAAAATTCCAAACCACATAATCCTTTGCAAACCCTCTCTTGTATAGATGGAGTTGCAATAAGTCCCGATCCTCAGTATGGTTACAATTCTTACAATCACGACAAGGACATAAGATGCACTTTTCACGAATGAATGCATGATCCATGAACTCCCCAACAAAAACAATAAATTCATCACTGAGCAAACTAAAATTCTCATACACATGCTTCCTCCTCACTGTACACATCTACAATCAAGTCAATTTGCATCAACTTCACTTCCAAAAAATTATATACACTTCTACCCCCAAAACTAATTGTACTCATAAAAAATCAAGTTACAATCCACAACATGCAACATCACATTAGAACCACAACTTATCAAACCACATGCTTGAAAAAGGCATTCAATACATCGACAATACTACCTAACAAACTCATTTCATGCATAGTGTGAACCAACATTACAATGATCAAATGGACCCCTGTGCAAAAAATAAATGCCAACCTATAATACCGCACATACACCAAAATAATTGGTAAATTAAAGCAAAGTATAAAGTACCTTCAAGGGTTTTCATTGATGAGCATTGAACGTCTTCTTCATCCAAAAATTGTCATTAATGAACACAAACACTACATTCTTCCACTTTTTACCTGCCACAAAAAGGTGGTATATGTGCATTTAATACACCATTAGCAACGGTATTAGTAGTTTATACCAGTGCTATTGTTCAGTTTTACACTATAGAACCGGTATTAGTACCGGTGCTAACATTGAAATACAAAATCGGCGCTGAGAATTTACGATTTCCCGCATGGTTTTTCCATCAGCACCGATATAAATATACTACCGCTGCAGAAATTAATTTTTAACTAAATTATATTTTTGGTCCCCAACATAGCATCTTTTACCATCTTTTGGTCCCTGAAAGCAAAACCGCATTTTTAAGTACCCCACAAATTCGAAGTAAAATTTTTGGTCACGAAGACCAGATTCCGGGTGGTTTTCAGGTAAACCAACATTATTTTCGATATGGGTAGGGGTATTTTCGTAATTTCACTGATTAAATAAAATTTTCAAATAAAAAATTGAGTGGAGAGATTGAGCTGTGCTTTTTTTTAGCAGCTGGGGGAGCTTTCCAGTGTACGATGTAGGCTATGGTTGGGGAAGGCCTGCTTGGGTGAGTACTACCACGTCTCCTTACAAAAATCTTGTTATCTTCATGGCTGCTAATTGGGTCAACCTGCATGAAGAAGATGCGGCTGAGGATTTTGTCCTTTGACTTCTGATGCAATTGAGATGTGCGCTCTCTGTGTTAAATATTGGTCAACTATATGAGATTTGCAAGCTGACCTTTTTCAATTCTTTTTTATAATACCAAATGATGTAATTCGGTCATGTATCCTGCTCTCTTTGTTCTTTTCGTTTCAAAGATAGTTGTTTGAATTTGAAAATTATAGAAAGAATAATTTGAACTTTAATAATCCCTCGGTCTCATTTCTATTTGAATTCTTATTTTTTAACATTATTCTCTATCAAAATTTGACCACATATTTAAATAGATTTATGAACAACAATATTATCGTATATGATACTGTTCAATTCGTCATAATAAATAGTTTTTAAATATTAACTTTTTATTAATCATTATAATAAGCAGAAAAATATATTAACGATTAAACATGTTTATTAAATATTATGATAACAATTATTTATTATGTAATTAGAGGTTGGATGCATGGAGAAACTAAGAAAATCAGTTGAAAGTACCTTAAGGCTATACAGACATTACTACTCTCTTTTTTCGCTCTTACCTCTCTCCTCCTATTTCCTACCGAAATACTTTTAAAATAAAAGTTTTCCCCTTTTCTGAAGTAACTGTATACTCTAACGGTCATAAACGGTCGTTCTCTTCCTACGCTGCCCATGGCGGC
>JAULKJ010297998.1:0-11773 GCA_032355405.1 Rubia balearica | reverse complement strand
CTAACTAACCCGTGGGATTAGCTCACAAATTGAAGGGTATTATTGATACTCAACTAGCCCGCAGGATTAAGCAACAATGAAAATGCTCGCAAGTAATTGCGTATAACTCAAAATTTTGTATATTTGATTGATAAAAATGGTGTAAGGGTCTTAAAATGTTGAAATTCATCCCCTATTTATAGTACATAGGTGTGGTCTTCAAGAATACAAATTAGAAAAGGATTTGGTAATTTCTGTCAGAAACTGGAATGACTTATAGCAGCTTTAAGAAACTAAAACCATATCTAACTAAAACGCCTATTTTAAATCTAAATGATGACCAAATTCATCAAAGAAAATCAATCCAAATATTGGATGAATTCTTGAAGGAATCTTCCTTATCTAAACTTACCAAATCTAATTCAATCATAACTAAAACTCCTAAACTACAATATTTCAAAATTAACTCTAAATATGAGCACACCACCTCACTAAAAAACCCCAGTGGGAAAAAGAGTATAGTGTTATCCTCCTAAAAATACTAAACTAAGAAAACTAAAATAAATGATATTTTTGACATTTATCAGTTGGGAATTATTTTAGGATGGAGTTGTTTGCTTCATTTTATTATCTATGTAGAGTGAGGGTTACTGAGTCTTGGATCATTTTTTACTCTAGTATGTCAGGGATTCAAGTTGTATCGGGCTTTCCTAGCAATTGCGATGTTTGGAAGGATAAGTTTTTGTTTGTTAGGTATGCGGGAAGTTACTCAATGCCTTCATAGAATGATAAGGTGCTTGTAAACAGGGAAGCTCGGTGGAAGAGGAACCCTAGTTATTCGAGAGAATTGGTTTCTTACAGCTAAAAATAGGGAGGCATAGAGGAAAGTGAAGTTGTCACTTGTCCCTTATGTGTGTTACTAATGATATATGTGAATTTTGTTAATCATGTTTCCAATTTTTTGTTGTGCATGCATGACGTTGTCGAGCATATTTATGAAATCCCCTGCTGACGAAGATGTTGGGTTACCCTGCAATCAGCATGAGAATGGTTGTGGTGGATCAATATTAAAGGTGAAGGAAAAAAGAAGGATTAAATAGCGAGGATATGGTGGAAGTTCAACAATAAAGCTTCTCTAAGGAAGGAAAATTAGGTGTTAGAAGTAGTAAGCACAAGACTGATGGAGTAGAGCGTTGTAATGCTGGATCCTTTTAAAGTGGTGAAGTTGGCGACTCTTTCTGTGGTGTTGGCAAATCTTCTCCTGTTGACAGAGCGAAGTCCTTTCAGGAGTTGGAAATTGATGTTCAAGTTTTTTTATCCACTACGGTTAGCTAAGGAGGTATGATTATTTGGATCTACAGGTAGGGGCGTTACGACATATGATATTCAATGTGTCATTAATTATGTGGATAAGGTTAGTGCTCTACCCGAGTGGTTGGCATCGTTGGGACGTGGTTGGAACATAGTGTTAAGCCTCGCAAGAAGCTTGTGATAGAATTGGCAAAGACGCATGTCTTTGTCTGGATAAAGCTACCATTAATGATGTATTGCGTGCTGACATGGAGAAACTAAAATTGGGTGATCCTGCTCATCCAGATTACCCCATGTGCTAGTTAATAGGCTTGTGAAGACCCAAGGGTTCTATATGTCTTTGTGGATATACATGTCAAGATAGCGGAAGTGAGGTTGTGTAATTCTTAGGCGAGCATTCATGATCATAATCCTAATTTGATTATCGCTAGGTTGGAGAATCAGGTTTCTATAAGGGAGGCATTGGAGAAAGCAAAGTGTGAGCTGGATGAAGTATTTTAAAAAAAAGGTGAAGTATAGTGGTCATCTTTTCGTTTGATCCTGGAACTGGAAAGATGGTGTTGTTGCTATCGATAAAGGAGCTCGAAGAATTTAGGATGGATATTTATCCGGCTAAGGATGGCATCAAAAAGATCAGTGGTGCCATAGAGGTTGACCATCTGAATGGATTGACTCGGACTGAGCGGACGAACGGTTGTGCTAGCGAGTGGAAGAATGACAAGGAAGTTGCACTGGAGTGTTTTACCGGTGGCGTTGGCGGGTCAACGAGTGATAAGGTATGATAGCTTGCAGGCTGATTGGTTATCAGGTAATGAATGTTTGATGATGTGTTAAATGAAAATCAGTTGTTTACTAAATTCTAAAAATGGGGGTTAATGAGTTTGTATATTTTTATGTGTTCCAACTAGGAATTTGTTTAGGATTCTATGTCGAGTGTGAATGTGTATGTGGGTGAATGTTTGTTGTTCAGTGGGGATGATAATTGGGATTTTGCCGATGTCTGTAGTTTGGTTGCACTGTTGGGCAAAGAATATACGTGTCTAGTGGCTGGGTATAGGTTTGCTTAAATGGGTTTGAAAAAGGTGGTGAGAGAAGAAAGTGGTGTTAAGTATAAGGGGTTTGTGGAGAGGTGTCCTATAGTTGTAGGACCTAAATGTGGGTAATTTGACTTTAGTCATGGCAAAGATGTGGATCCGGATGATGAGTCACTTCATATTGAATTTGAAGGTGGCCCCGAGGAGGTTTTAAAGATGTTTATTCTAGATTTAGAAGATGTACATGGTTACCTTATAACTTCGTGTATTCCATCGAAGGTAAAAGAATGGGCTGCGGAGCTGGGATATCAAATGAGGGCGTTGCTACTAAGATTTATATAGTTTGAGCTGGGATGGAAGACAAATCTAGAAATAGTTTGGCTTTGTTGGACGAGTATAATGCGCATATTTTTAGCAAAAAAAAATTCATTTGAAAGTTGAAAAGGGCGTTAATGTATATTGTGTGGTAGGAAAAGGAGTGGTGGATGTTTCTAGTGGAGAAAATGCACAAGGTTAATCTAAAAATGACCATCATTTCAAAGCAAGCTGACTGTCTAGACAAGTTCTTAGATTAGGGGAAAGAGTTGCAAGCTAAGTGTTGTCATCAGAAGACAGTATCTGATAAGTGGTAGAGTTGTGATGATGACACGCATGAGTATGTTGTGCAACTATTGACGAAGTATGAGAACCAACAAAGGAGAATTGAGCGTCGGGAGGTTCGATGTTTCCGGCTACAGGAGAGGTGTCGGACGCTTAAGTCGTTGTTGACAGAACAATATGAGGTGAATGCAAACCTTTATGAGGATATTGCTAAATCTCTATTTGTGAAACCTAGGGGGTCTGATAAGGCTTTAATAGCTCGTTCCCGCCACTTAGAAAAATGGGTTAAGGGGTTGAAGCTGGACTTGGAAACCTATATATATTCCATGTACTTACTCAATGTGTAGCAAGAGCATTCAGACTGAGACTGATTATTGACTGTAAGTCCTACTATGTGAAGCATATGAGATATATAAAAGATGAAGTCAATACACATGATGGAAATTGGAAGAGATCATTGACGATGAGGATTCTAGGGGGGTTTGGGTATCTGAACTGCCTTATTAATGTTGGGTTGGTAAGGTTGGGATTGCCACTGATCTCAGGACCCGTCTATAGCTTCTCTTTATTATGGGTTTCATGAAGACTTAATTTACTGTTAGTAGTTGCTGAGTTGTTTTGGGATGTAATCGTGGAACCCTGTGAAATGATTTTCTTTAATAAAGATGGCATTTTTTATGGCGGGGATTAGTAGTTTAATTATTTTTAGTGTGAACCCTAATTTTATATCGAGGCATTCAGTATGTGAAACAATTGGTGGTTTGCTAGGGGCATAAATGATTGAGAAGATAAGACGGTTACAGGTTATCCAGTTTAAAGAGGGAGGTGTAATTTGGGGTTTGGGTGTTGCATTGAGAGAGCATGGTGGTTCTCCACTTGCATTGCTAGGCTAGTGATTTTCCAAATGTATGCAAAACCGCAGATGGTCGTACTGCTTATGCTGTGTGATTTCAGATACTATGTTACTATACAAATCCATGTGTGATTTTCTCAATAGTGTCGCTCGAGTAGGGAGAAATAACGAAGTTGTGTGTGGGTGGTATTTTCCTAGCATTGGGATATATGCGAAGCAAGGATGAGTAGATGTTTCGTAATCTCATTGTTTCGTGTATTATAAGTAGGGACGTGATTTTAGATTAGGGTTATGAAAATTGTGTGGGATTGGGCCTAAGTGGTACTGATATGATTATCCTTGCGAATAATTTGGATTGTCAAATTTTAGAAGCACCTAACACGAAAGGATCTATAGCACTGCCTTTAAACCGAAAGAAACGTAATCAAACGTATGATATAAGACACAACTTTGATGTCTATGACTGACACAAAGAAATAATTTACATGAACCTAAGCACCAGCTGCACAAATTGATCACTAATTAACTCGCAAGTTTAGTTCACAAGTTTGAAGGATTTAAATCACAAGTTAAAGGTTGCTCGCAAGCAAAGAGTAATAACTCAAATTCTGAACATATGACGTATAAAATTTTCAAAAAGTGATTTAAAATGTCGAAACCAACCCCTATTTATATGAGGGGGGTTTGGCCATTACAAATCAGAAAGAAAAAAAAGATTTGGTAATTCTTGTGAGAAACTGGAATGACTTATAGCAGTTTTAATAAGCTAAAACCATATCAAACTAAAATACCTAATACTATCCTATTTATGACAAAATTATACAATCTACAAGCTTGAATGAATATTACCTAATCAAATCAAATCTTATCTAATCTAATTCAGATTTAAACTAATCTATTACAAGAATTTTGAGATTACTTCTAATGTAAATACACTAAAAAAATAGTATAGTGATATCCTCCTAAAATTCTAAACTCGAAAGTATATAAGGAACCTTAATCAAACCCTGATTCGTGTGTGTCATGTAGGTATGGTCTTTTGAAATTCATTCTGTTGGTATGTGTAGAATGTTACAACGTCCATTTCCCAAGGCTGAATAAGTTGTTAGTCAATTTAGAGAAGCGGGGAGGGGGATGCTACCTTTCAGGTATTTTGATAAAGAGGGACTCTCTTTTCCAGTTGTCGTTGTGTGTTTCTTTGTTGTTGGATATTTGGAGAAGTAGTTTATATGTATGTTGTGTATGTTTTGTGTTCGTGTTAAGTTTTTGTGAGTGTATGTAAGTTGTGTTTATGTGATTTTCCTATCGGGTTAGAGGTTTGGTATGCTGGGGCTATCCCGGGTTTAGGTTGGAGATCTCACCGATTATGTGATAATCCATTTTTTGGATATGTTGGGAGAGTTACTCCGGTTGTTGGGGATATAAGTTTATGTTATAATCCATGTTGGATGTTTTTGAAATATTCATGCTTGTCGTAAGTGCATATCATTTAAGTATTTATGTTTTCATGTCACTATCTCATGTATTTTATGGCCTTTGTACAAGATCCGTAGGTGAGATTAGAAAACATGGGGTTGGATGGTGGATTGTGAAGAATCTCCATTTGCTGAACCCATAGGCATGGGAACTGAGGATAACCAATGTGATGGGAAGGCTCAGACTCGCGGTGACTGAGCTCTAGGGGAAAGATGGGCTACCCAATTGGCGGACTTGTGAATGAGGACTAGCTCCATGGGTTCGTCCAACTAGTGTATAGGACGTAGCAGGTGTATATGCAAGGCGATAAATTTCTATTTGCCGGTATAGTTGCTCATCTTGATTAGGAAGATGGTGTCTTTTCACGTTGGGTACCTTGGGAGATAGAGGAGGTGCAATGGGAGAATGTGTTTCCATTATTTATCCACTCTCCTTCGGGTCCTTACGACATGCCTAGTGCATAACTAGGGATTTAAGCAATTACGTATCAATGTATTAGGTTCGTGAATAATTAGTTGTATTTTCCATGGGAAGTTTGTAGTATAGGAGGGTAATTTTGTTATAATTCTTATTTTTTGTATGGATTTAAGATTAATAAAGCATTTATTGATCCAATAGCAATTCCTTATGAACTAATGTCACTTTGCATATTGAATTTGTTCCTCTATATTATTTTGTTTTAGTAGTTTAGTCCAAGGGTGTCTTTGTTGAGCTGGTTGAGCGGCTTACGAGGCTTATCCAGGTGATAATTTGCATCCCTAATCCTCTGATGGTGTTTTTCCTTAAGTTATTTTAGTCGCTTCGCGCTGTTCCTGCCGCTCGCGTCCTCATTAATCTTATTAGTTGATCCAAATGTAATCGTGATCATTCCTCCTAACTCGATCTATTACTTATTCGTTCTAAAGTGCCTAAATTTGTGGCTAAGCGATCTGTGTGTTTTTTGTTAGCTGGAGGGGGATTCACAATTCTATGGCTAAGGTATCCATATCACCTTGTATATATACATACAAAGTGGCTACGATACAGAGGCGTACCTTTTTATGGATCAACCTAGGCTCGATAAACTTATAATTATGCAGTCATACCATTGTTGTATGTTTCCTTGGCTTGCTGAACCAGCTTGTTGCTTCATGGCCTCCTTGAGTGTGATGATTTTTTGTCTTGTGTTTACAGATCGGGTAATGACTTTTGCGTTTGCTCTGGCCTTTCCCAAAGACTATAAAAATCCAAAAAAGAAAAAATTGTCCTCATGAATGATGTGAGAGATTTCTTCCGAGTAGTGATAATTCCCATGATTGGTTATGACGACTCCAGCCTCTTCGAGTCCGTGCAAAATTATCGGGGGAAGAAGACCCCGACGCTCAAGTTAATGTTGTTGTATCGTGAGTATCTTCTTAGTTAAAATAGAACTTTCTTATATGCCGTTCTTTGTATTTTATTTATAAAGCCCATATTACGTGATCATGACCCACGTAATGCATTCCTCCCTCTAGATTATATCCTAACATAGGTATTCGTGGTGGGTGGTATGTTTTTCCTCATTTTGCGGGATCGACTACCTTTGGGTGAAGCACCATGCGTGTTGAACAAACCAGTTTGTGCGACATGCATGGCTCTTCGCCTAAAGGTAGCTGATCCCGTAAACGAGGGTTACTCTAATGCTAGACTTCGCCTGACCAGGACTGAACGAGTCATGCATATACCACATAGTAACAAGGTTGGATACAAGTGAAACCCTATCACCTCTTCGTTCTAACAGATGCGCTCCTCACACTTCACTAAACCCTATCACCTCTGTAGCTGGGGAGGTCATTGCCACCCCTCAGCCTACAGGCTTCACACCCCCCTCTCACCTAAATTCACCAAGTTTAGAATTTCCCAATCTCGTCGTTCTTTAGCCCAAACTCATCGTTTTTCAAAGGCAAAACCTTATTGTTTTAAAAAGCCCAGCCATTTTCAAAGTTCAATCCATGTTCTCTCAAATCTGCAACCACCCAACCACGACAGCCACGTGGCGACTTTGGTGGAGTTTCTCTAAGAATGAACGGGTACACTTAAAATGGTTTGCATTTTGGATTTAAAATGGGTCTCCATCGGGTCGTCGCTAGGTCATTGCTGATTTTTGCTTAAATAGCCGAAAAAGGGGTACTCGGCTTACAGGTTTGCTCAGGTCGCCAGACTCTGCAGTTTAAACACCGTAGATGATGGTCAATTAGGGTCCCCAGATTCTTGTCATCAATGATGGTGAACTGGGCACCGGACGGGTCTACTCATAGATGGTGGAATGGGCGTGAATGATGGTGGCTCGGTGCCTGACAGGGTCAAATACGGTTAACGCAAAAAAGATCGGAAATTAAACCGAGTCAAATATGGATTTGTAGGCTCCGGGTAAATCTCGGGTCGGGCTGAGGCTTCTTTTTATTTTTACCTTATTTTTCAATCCTAACGGGTTTTTCTTTTTGCTAAATGTCAACAAAAATGTGATTTTAAAAATGAGTCTTTTTTTTGTTATGAGTATTAGATCTAAAATCTCTGCCAACTTCGATTTTTAGCGATATTTTATGCGGTGAAATTATGCTGGCTTCTGATTTACTATTCAATATGGGTTAGGAGAAATATGAGTCTAAAGTAGTTTTAACACTAACTTTTGGCAATTCCATCTAAGGTATAATAGATTCTTAAATTTTAAATGTTTTGGATGGTTTAGGCTACCTTGATTGGTTTGTTTCGATTAAAGTTGTTTCTAGACTGATTTTTTTTCAGTTGTCCTACCCTACACGAGTTAGAGATTTTTATACACACAAATTAACCAATCACAGTTTGTACAATTAGCATATGTTTTGAGCAAGCTTGCAACTTGTTATAAAGAAATGCCAACTTTATTGCTTGCTATTGTGATTGTTTCGGATTAGGGTGCATGTTCAAAGTGATATTCTATTAGGTAGATTCAGATCGGTTTTAGTAACTGGTTTCACAGTAGATAAAGATCGAGCATCATATGTATACCTTTTGTTCTAGAACTTTTTGTATGTTACTTCTATGTAATTGAGATTATCTCGTATCAAGTCGTGTAAGACCTCTGGCCTTTTAAATTAATCTGTAGGGTTGGATCCTTGAATATCCCCATTACTGACGCTTTCGACTATAAGAAAAAGTAACTAGGTTCAATCGGGCCAATGCATCAAAAGGAACCCACACAACTTTTCGAAAGCCAATTTCTTAGACCTAAATTATCCATAACCATTTTAAACGCAGTTCATAATTTGAATTTTGAAATCAACCCAATCCCTAAAAAGTCAAAAAAATCATAAGTTTTAATCATGCTTATAAAGAACCAAAAGAAGATTGATGTATATCTGAGACATCGATGGGTTTGTGTTGCTGGGATTTCTAAAGTAGCTGCAAGAAAAAGCCCCCAGAGGATTATGAGGGGGGAAATCTCGGACAGTCTTGTCAATAAGAACTATTTGATGAATTGTAATGTGTAGAATATTTGAAATATGACGTGACATATCTGTTTTTATATAGTGGGCCAATATAGGTAGGGTAGTGTTATTTTCTTGTGGTAGAAGTTTTTTGGGTGTGTTTATATGAGAGCTATCAGTGTATTGGGCCCATTTAGCCCATTTATCAGGAGTTGTCATCCAGACTTCAACCTAGGAGTCATGAGTTCCAGGGGTATGAAGATAGTTTCTCTTGTTTCGGATCTTAAACTAAAGAATTGGAAGCTGGGTGTGAAAAAAGAAAGTGAACAACAAAGAAAAGCAATGCTCAACTAAGGAAACGAAACTCTGTTATCAACGTTTTGGCTTAGTTTTTAGGGATTTGATGTAAATTCATTTTGGATCATGATGTGTGGTTATCAGTTGGATAGTCTGATCATATGGGTTGTCATTGAGCTGTGTTTTATAGCCATTTCTTTCTCTTCTGTTTCATATCTTGACAATTGGTATCAGAGCAGCTTGTACCTCGGTTGCAGCTATAGCAGATAACACCAGATTCGAGACAATGGAAAATCATATCAAAGACGTAGAGGTGCATTTTGTCAATTCGACACTGAAGTTGATAAAATATTTGGAGCTCTACTGCACAAATGAAAGTGAGCTTGATGGAACTTTAAAGGAATTTCAATCGGAGGTAAATGATTTGAAAGATGAGATGAACACAAAGATTTCTTAGACAAATGGAACTCTGATGGAGGTACTAGCCTCACTCAAAGAATTGCATAAGGGAAATGAGACGTCAACTGAGGTGAGGACTGGTAATTGAGCTCATGCAGGGGAAAAACAAGATCTGGATCTGGATCGCAGGCAACTGGATCTGGTCATGCCACGTGAGGTAATGTCTCTGTTATCAATAACCCTAGGATTCTGAATGATGATGATTGGGGGACTAAAATAGGATAAAGTTCTGGAAATAATCAGCCTAAGATTGAATTAACTGTATTCCTTGGAGAAAAACTGGTTGAATGGCTTAGGAAGCGTGGCAAAATTGTCAACTATTATCCAATATTTGATCTTCATATACTAGAAGCCGTTGAGATATACCTATAAGGCAGGGTGAAGCTTGATATCAAAATGAAAAGGGGATTAAAATGATGACTACATGGAATGAATTTTGTGAGGCTGTGTTGAGAAAATTCTCATATATAGGGGGTTGAGATGAGGTCGAAGAATTCAATAAGTTATACCAAACTGGAACTATGATGGAGTTCCAAGAGGTATTTGAGGAGCTACGTTCTAAGATTATTGCTAAACATCCATATTTGTCAGAGAGGTATTTCATGTCTAGTTTCGTGAGTGGTTTAAGAGATGAACTCGAACCAATGTTGGAATTGTTCAAACCTGAATCACTACATGAAAAAATTAGAGTAGCTCACATACAAGAGTTGAATTTGGAAGCACAAAACAAGAAACATAGGAATGTGGGAAATGTTGCTCAGAATCCCGTGACTGATAAGCATAGTATGGATAGGAGGAAATTGATTAATACCGATGCTAAACTGGCCTATGAGAAACCATTATGGAGTAATTCTGATTCAGACCTTGCAAATGATAAACCAATTTGAAGACCCAATTATGGGGAAAATAAGAAGGTGGGGAATGATATGTTTAAGCGAATCTCACCTCAAGAGCTGCGGTTTAGGAAAGAACACAATTTGTGAAATAAATGTGAGGATAAATTCACACCAGGGCATAGCTGCAGGTTTAGGCAGATACAACATATTATGGAATGTGAGTCAATTAATTAAGGTGAGGTTATAGTGGAAGAAACTGAAGCGTTAGATAATTCTGTCGGTGAAGAGCCTGAATTAATTTCTCTGAACATGGTTGGTGGAAATAGGATTCTCAAACTAATACTCTTACTATGTTTGGCAGCTACAAAAGATTCATATTAGCATTCTGCTATATACAGGATCGACCGACTGTTTTATTGATTCAACAATTATTAACACAATGGGGTTACCTGTAATTAGAAAAAGGCATTTTCCTATCACCATTATGGATGAGAGTAAAGTTTATGGTACAGGTATCTGTTCGCGGGTTTTATAGAGTGTGAAGCACAACGATTTTTAGTTTGATTTGAAGCTGATGGAGCTTGGGAGAGTGGATATAAAATTGGGAGTTTATTGGATGAAAAAACTTGAGTCCACTGACTTTCAATTTTAAAGCTCAACATGTATCATTTTACAACAAGGGATACCACTAGATAATGCAAGGTTCTACTGAACCTTTGGATATTGAGTTGATTAAACATATGAGGTTTTAAGAAGACAGCAGAAAGGCTCAGAATCAGTGGACATAAAGTAAAAAAAAAGAAGGTTTATATGATGAAAAAAATTGGAATAGGGGAAGGCTTGGAGCAGGAGATAATTGGTTTGAAGCTATTTCAGGAAGGATTCTGCAAAATGGCTGGCAAACTTAATATATGATGTTGTTGAAAATAATATTTCTAGATTACCAAGGAATCTTCAGGTTTTGGGGGAGCAGTAATGGAGGAAATTACAAGGGAAGGAGCAGATCAGTTTACAGCCGTAGAAAATGAGAGTTTGAAGATCAACAAATTGCAAGTTCTAGAAGATATCAAGCAGGTTCTCTCTCATTTTTTATGTTTGTTTTGTACCTAAAGGGTTGCTTCCTGAAAGGAATGTGGATCATTGGGGAAGCCTAAAACCTAACTCACAACCTTTTAAAATCAAACCCTATAGGTATCCCCATATCTATAAAGCGGAGATAGAGAAACAAGTGAAAAAGATAATGGAAAATTAGATGGTGCAAGTGATAAGAGTTCAAAAACATCATTTATTATTATTTTCCTAGTTTAATATTTTTAGGAGGTCAACATTATACTCTTTTCCCATTGGGTTTTTTAATGAGGTAATGTGATCATTTTAGATTTTAGTTTATTTTTATTATTATTATTATTAATGAAGCCATAAACTTGGTCATGTTGACTTAGAAGAGTTTTGGTAATATTTTAATTAGTGTTTAGTTTATTTAGTTTTATTTTGATTAGAATT
>JAULKJ010297988.1:0-11773 GCA_032355405.1 Rubia balearica | reverse complement strand
AGTCGTCATCCGATTTGTCATCCCAAACCATGCAGGAATTACCAAAGTCCCCTTCCGCGGATGATAATGAAGATGATGACACATTCTACGACTTGCCGGATCTTTCCCTCGGCGCCGTCGACCGGAAAAAGGATCCTTATGGTCTTTGCTTTTACGCTTCGTCGTGGCAGCAGCAGCTCGCCGGAGCCGAGCCGGGGGCGTTCCGGCTTGACGAGCCACTTTTGTGGGAGTGCTTCTAGCTTTCTTCCCCTACTTCCATCTCAAAATAAGAATACGACTATTTTAATGCTATTTTGAGCATTTGAAAATTAACAATATTCTAATTTTAGGATGGAATCAGTATTTCCAGGAAAAAAAATGCAGATTGCTATAGTTTCATTCACTAACTTCAGTAAAGTGAAATTATACATGTCTGCATCTCAGTTTTGTGGTCAAAGTGTAATTAAAGCCAGCCAGCTAGCCTTCCCATTTGCATGTAAATTTCAAAGAAATGAATTGTGATTACTTTTGAGTTTGCG
The DNA here is from genome assembly GCA_032355405.1 of Rubia balearica. Classification (NCBI taxonomy): domain Eukaryota; kingdom Viridiplantae; phylum Streptophyta; class Magnoliopsida; order Gentianales; family Rubiaceae; genus Rubia; species Rubia balearica. The sequence continues at coordinate 11,255 of JAULKJ010297988.1, read as the reverse complement.
ATTAATAGATTTCTAATTTTTTTCATATATGTCTCTGTTAATTAGTACATAAATTTCATGTTTTATCAGATAAGATAAATTAAATCACTAAGTAAAGTTTAACTAGCATTACCTTTGTTTATCATATAACCACCAAAATGAAGAAGTAGATTTGTATTTTGTGCTTATGTCATACTTACGTATACAGGGCGGAGTCGGGATAAAATTCTGGCGGGACTGATCTATCAGTAAAAAAATCTCAATTTTTTTCCTTACCAGATTTTAAAAAAAATTTACTACCCAAATTCACTGTAATTTTCATCTTGGCAGGGACTGGAGCTCCAGCCCCCATATAAATCCGCCCCTGTAGGTATATGTATATTTTAAATCCATTTGTACTAGCAACGGTGGAAAAATTACAAAAGTGTATTTTGTAAGTTGGATTTAAATTATTTCCAGTATTTTTTTATCGGAACATTTTTTATGGTTTTTTATTCTAATGCGTACATTTTTATTTTGTGGTAAAATTTAACCAATTTCATTCATACCCGTTTTTTTCTTAAACTTAATTACTTTCACTATTTATATTTCTCAAAATTAATGTGCACGTGATAATAATATAAAAATAGAGAAAATAAAAGATAATTTTTTAACTTTTAAATACTTATATTTACCGTTTCGAAATCTTATGTCTGTGAAATTTATGGAGTACATTTAAGTTAACTTGTATAGCATGTATGTTGTTTTTTGTATGGCTTAGTTCAAGAAATGCGATATTTTTTATAAGAAATATGGTTTTTATATTATAGTTTCTCAATCGACTGATTTCATGATGGTAAAATATACTCCCTCTATCCCAGAGAAATTGGCACAATTTCTATTTTCGTACATCCCGCAGAAATTGACACAGTTCAATTCTTACCTAAAGTGGCAAAAAATAAGTTTATACATTTATTGTATTGTCCTTCAAAAGTTTATTAAATCTACTAGTCAACTATTTTATTACCAAAATACCCTTTCTCTATTTCTTATCAACACTTTTACCTCATCTTACATAAAATATCGATATAAAGTAATTATGTCAATTTCTCTATGACGGAAGGGAGTACTGTAATAGCAAATGTTGCGTGTAAAAATCACTTGTTGGAAGCTCTGTCTCTTTCCCGTTGGATGGGTTAACGGAAACCTGTTATGTTGACTGACAAGTGACACCTATATTTGCAAACATGCATTTCCATAGTACTCAAAAAAAAAGTTAAAACATTTTTTTTATTAAGTAAATTACTAAAAAAAAGTTGGGTAAACTATAAAAAAATCATTTTTTTAAAAGTAAAACCAATTTTTGGGGGAAAAATAAAAGTTTGTCTTCCCCTACTTTTAAAATAAGCCAAATTTACTTATAACCACAACTCCACCAAACAGAACCATAATTGATTAAGAGAAAGTTTCAAGAAATGTGTCATTTTCATAAGCTTATGAATAGTTCACAATGGTTTTTAATTTAAATGTAATTTTTAAAAAAATTTAAATATTATATTTTAAAAATTAAAACAAGTAATAATATGTTTTTGAATGTGAAAATATTTAAATACACAGCATGAAAAAATGTTTTCAAAATTTCTAATTTTAGTGTGTAATTTAACAAATGCAATGTACAGGGTAAAAATATGTAATCTGGCCAAAATCTTACGGACGGGCCCCTATCAGGAGGCCCACTCATTAATTAATTAATAATATTGATTGGCCTACTCCCCCTGTCCCTTTCTATGCATCTTAGTTCACTATTCATCATAAAGTTGATGTTTAGATGGTAAATTTTTGCAAATATATAAATGTAAAATTATTGTGTGAGATTTTGCTATATTCATCATATATATATAAAATACTTTAAAAATATTTATATTTTATAATACTCTATATAATTAATAGAATATTAAATGAATTAGAATCAGATTAAGAAATGAATACTCTTTCTGATTGGTTTTGTATATATCTTTTTCCATATCTAATTCTACTTTGTATACCCTTTGTACTCACTATATATATATATATATATATGAATACACCCAACCACAATTTGGTGTGGGTTTTACATTATAACATGGTATCAGTCAAGTCTCATTAAAAATTCTCTGGCTTTTTCCAAATTTCTCTTTTTTCTTCCTGAATTTTTTCCAATTCCGGTCGCCGCTTGGGAGTCGTCCCCGTACCTCTCAAATGTACTATTTTAAGCAATAAAGTGCTTTTAACTACAATTAAGTAGATAATGGAAAGTCGGGATCGTCCACAGAGAAAATAATTTTTCTAAGTGTTTGCTCATATAATGGTAAATACTACACTAGATATAAAGATATACATACATATAAAATCTTGTAAAAAGGGGGTTTTTGGTTTTTCTAAATTATCAATTTATAGACAAGTTAAACTAGCAATCATAGAAATCTAAAAATTAAGCAACAGTTACTAAGAAGAGGTTAAACTCAAATTACGGGATCTTTGGTGCAATTGATTTCATACTTCCAAGACTCTTATCTATCATTGAACATTTAATCTATTCAACACTTTTACTACTTGTTGTGAAGATAAATCTTCTACTCTTCTTTGATAGTAGTTTACAAGAGAGAATTCAACTTCTCTTGCTAAATCTCACTGATGACCCCTTTAGTCATTCAATGCCTAAAGGTATCCCATTAATAGCATTAGGTACAAAGAATCACAAAGCTTGGTAACACTTATAAACACTACACCGTTTCTAAGTATTGAACCAATTCATGCATTTATACAAGATTAGACAAGAACGTTCAACATTCATAAACGTCGCTTATTTGCTACGCAAAAAAAACATGACAAAGAATTCGACATTATCACATTTATCTAGTGATATGAATCTCCTTACTTTTACATGAGGATCTATGAAGAATTAAAAACGCATGAAGCATTAAGTTCAAAACCCATAGAAAGATATTTAATCAAATTACAAATATATTTATATGGGTTAAAGCAATCCAGGCACATTTGGTACACTGACTAAGCGAATATTTGTTACAAAAGGGGTATTTCAACGATCCTCTTTGTTCTTGCATTTTCATCAAGAAAATAACATCAGGATGTGTGATTATCGCTGTCTATGTTAATGATTTGAATATCATAAGGACAAATGAAGGGATTTTGGAAGCAATCTCATACTTTAAGAAAAAGTTCGAGATGAAAGACCTTGGGAAAACAAAATATTATTTTGGTTTGCAGATTGAGCACTTGCAAAGTGGGATACTTGTGCATCAATAAATTACATGAAAAAGATATTAAAGAGATTCAATATGGATAAATCAAATCCACTGAGTGCCACAATGGTCATTAGATCCATTAATTTGGAAAAGGGTCCATTTCATTCATGTGAGAAATCTGAACAGAATTTTGGTCTGGAAGTACCATATTTCAGTGTAATTGGAGATTTTATGTATCTCGCTAATGGTACTCGACCTGATATAGCATTTACTGCTAATTTATTAGCGAGATTTAGTTCATCTCCTACTAAAATACACTTAAACAGAATGAAGCATGTGTTTCGTAACCTTCAAGGAACAGTTGATCTTGGATTATTTTGTCCCAACAATACGGAACTGATTTGATTGGCTATGTAGATGCAGGTTACCTATCAGATCCACACAAAGGGAGATCTTAAACTGGGTATGTGTTCACCTGTGGAGAAACTGCAATTTCTTGGCGTTTCCATAAGCAAACACTCACCGCCGCATCATTAAACCATGTTGAGGTTATCGCATTACATGAAGAAAACCGAGAGTGTGTGTGGTGAGATCCATGACTTGACATATGAAAACCACAAGTGGTCTCCTATCAAATGATGATCCCATAACACTTTATGAAGATAATGCCTCATGTGTTAATCAATGAAGGAAGGATACATCAAAAGCGACAGAACAAAGAATATCCCTCCGAAGTTCTTTTCATTTACTCAAGAGATGAAAGAGAGTAATGTTATTAACGTTCAGTATGTCTGTTCCTGTGATAACTTAGTGGATCTTCTCACAAAGGCTCTTCTCACTTCAGTATTCATGAAACATGTTCATGACATCAGGATGCGAAAACTAAGAAATTTATGAAGAAATCACCAATGTCAACATGGAGGGAGCTATATGTGGCTGTACTTTTTTCCCTTACTGTGGTTTTTATCCCACTGAATTTTTTCATGTAAGGTTTTTAATGAGGCGGCGTAAACACGTAATTATTGTAATTATCATTTTAGGGGAAGTGCTATGAATAATGAAATGCTCATTAGTAATAATCTATATTTGTGATAATTAATTATTTCACTATTCATTTACTCTAGGGGAACACTATGTAACTACCCCTAAATTTCTCCTATAAATACCCCCTAAGAGGATGAAGAAATTTCACCCTTTCATTCTCACTTTATCTCATCCTTATTTTATTCTCCATTCTCTTCATCTTATTTTCTGTATAAAGTTTCTTACCATTTTTAAAATTAATTAGAGCAAACATAGTGATTTTCATGCACAATGCAATCTTTGTGGTAAAAAAAGTGTATATTTTCACAGAACAATAGGTGGGCTGGGGTTTAGAAGAAGAAGAGGAGCGGAGTTTTTACATTTTTTTTAAAATTATATTTTCGATATTTTTTAATCAGGGGTGTAATGGTCATTCTATCCATTTCCTAACAATTTTAGGTTGTCAGGGTTAAATTGACACTTTCGTCCAAAACTTATAGTTAGAATTGCACTTTCAGATTTTATAGGGTTATCTTAACTCTTGATATTTTTACAGAAATGTTCAGTATGGAAAACATTAGAACCCTGGCCATTTGGAACGACATAAATAATCCAGCAATTCTCAAAAAATAAACTCACCGTAAAGAGAAGAACAAAGACTTGGTCTTTTCTTCCTGATCAATGTTCTAAGCTGACGGCGGTGTTGGCGGTCCAATCGTGCTGTGTTGATACGTATAGAGAAATCACATATGGGATTCTCGTCTTCGTGGTTGATCGAATTTGATGGAAAAGCATTTTTCAAAGGTAATATAAACTTTTAGATAGATTCGAATTAATTACATGCATTATATCCGAGATTATATAATTGATATTCTGCTATATTAGATTTATTCAAATCCCAACAGTGGTATCAAAGACTCTTGCATGTTTTAGTTTGATATAGACAATATGTTAATTAGATTTACATAATATGGTGTTTAGATTTGTGTTCATGTTTAAATAAAATTGATTATTGGATAATTTAATTTGATTTGAACCTACTCAAAATATATTTTTTAATAAAAAATAGTATTCATAATCGGAATTACTTTTCATGGCTGGAGTTACTGTTCACTGGCGGCGACAAGGAAATAGTAAACCCTAGTTGCAGGTTTGGGTTGGTTGGACAAAAAATTAATTGGACGGGATTAAAATTAATTTGGATGGGCCAAATTGATTGAATTAATTGGCTGGGCCAATTTATATATACTGCTAGACGCTGGGCCAATTGAGGTTCAACAGGGTTCTACCTGATCGGTTCTGATCAGGTCAGGTTTTCTGGTCTGATATGGTTTGAACCGGGCTAGGTCGATTCAAATATTATTTCTTAAGAAATAAATTAATATTGAAATTAATTTTTAAAAAATCTGAACCGGGCTGGGATAGGTTCAGTGGTCCAGTTTCCTATTAATTTAATATTTGAGTGTGAGTAATTTTAAAAATTAAATTAAATATGAACAAATTTTTATTAATTTTAATTTTTAAAATTAAAATTAAATATAATTTAAAAAAAAATTAATTTAAGGAATTGGCTGTGCTTGATTATAAAATCTTATAATTTTATTTAAAATAATAAAATGTTAGATGAAGATAATTACAGTAATTATTTTTAGAAATTATTTAACTTTATTGTTTTTGGTATATGGATTCCCTAATATATTTAGTTTATTTAGTAAGTTAGAATAATTAAATATGAAAAATGAAAATAATTAAGTTTAATAATTTTAGAAATTAGTTTACTTGATTTTTCTCCAAATTCAAAATGTTTTCACTCTCTAACTTCTCTCCCCTCCAATATTTTTCCCAGATCACTCTTCCAACTGCCGATAACGGCTAGTAACTCTCATCTTCTTCTCGCTGACTACTATCCTAGCTCCACCATGGCGGCTCCCTCCTACCTCCAGTCTCTTCTGACCTCACGCCACTATCCAAATATCCATTCTCCAAACCAGATGAATCTCCATCCACTGCGCCAATTCAAAGTTAAAATGGCATGTATCTTCCCACAGGTGGAGATTAAGGAAATCGCAATCCCGTTCGGCCATGCCCGCATTGAAAAATTCTCAAAGGGGAGGCCAATGACTGAGCTAATCAGAAAGGAAATAAAAAAGATTGGTCTCCAGGAAGAGTTTCAGGTGGCTGTGATGGATTCAAGGCACGTCCGGCTCACTTTCAACCATGAGATTGACAGATAAAAAATCTTCAGCAAACCGGTATGGTTTCTTGGTACTCACTTGATGAGAGCATTGAAATGGGCTGTAGATTTTGATCCAGATGAAGAACCACCGTTTCTTCCCATTTGGTTTAATATTAAATATCCCCCAACACATTACTTCCATCCAGCTGCATTGAAAGAGATTGGGGATTCGATAGGAAAGTTTATTCATGTTGATTCCCCAACAAAGAACCTTACAAGACCTTCTGTCATAAGGATGTGTGCTGAGTTTGATCTTAGGAAATCTCTCCCAAGCCGGATTAGGCTAGGTTCAATTGCAAAAAAATAGATGGTATAACATTGTCTATGAGTCTAAGCCTTCCTACTGCTTACATGTCTAAAATTGGGGCACACTGAGGTGAATTGTGGAAGAAAGGTAAAAGGGAACAAATCTTCTCCTTTTCCAGTCCAATCCTTAGTTTCAAATACTCAACCTCATACTGCTCAACCCCTTTAAAAATTAACTGAAAATGGTCCCGAGGTTGTATCAGTTCAAGAGGAGGAAAACAGTAAGCAAATGTCACCACCTCATGAGGTGGCTAACTCTATAGAATTGTCATATACAAAGTAATTTCCACTCTCTCCCGATGGTATGAACACTGCAGTCATGAACCTGTTTAGTGAGCCACCCATAAAGTTAAATGGTAGAGAAAAAAAGATAGGGGAAGTGTGGAGTTGGAAGTTCATCTGGTCTATCCCCTACTCAAAAAGAGCAGGATTGCGGAAGTCATGGATCAGAAAACTTCCAAGATGCAGTAACACATGCCTCTCCTTCTCATATCCAAGTGGGAAGTGAATCTCCTTCAATCACGGCTGAGGAGGCTGCCATGATATCAAATTTCAAGGATAAGATCATGTCTTCCCACTACAGGGATGACATTTCTTCCCTTTATTCTCCTACTATTAAAAATCACAGTTACACTGCATTAGCTTTAGTCCCTTATGAGGAACCTGTCCCAACTGAAAATTGCTTTGCTTTATTGCAGGATTTGTCTCAAGAACATTTGGGTACTGGTGATATTTACAATGCTACTGGAGCAGTGCAGGATTGGGATGAGTTATCCTCTTAATACACATCAATTAACTCTAAAGTTAGCTTGGATTTAGAAGAGGCAGCTTCATTCCTTGAGGTTCCTGAACATTCATCTCCATGTAAGGCAGTCTCTATTCCCCTATCCAGTGTCCCTCCACTTAAGGCTAAGGATAAAAAGGGCCCTGGCACTAAAATGAAGAACTATTTTTCAGGTCTTAACATGATTTTAAAATCAGCTCACAGGAACAAACTTAATTAATTTAATGATTAAGCATACTGTTATCTCAAACTAGTTAGTCTAGAATAGTAGGGGCTTCATCAAATCTATCCACAGAATTAAGTCACTAGTAACTAGACATAAGATATCTCTTTTGTGCCTAATTGAACCAATGCATGACAATAAGGAGATAATAAATTTGAAGGTGAAACTTGGTTTTCAAAATCATTTATGTGCTGACAACCAAATAATCTGGCTGATGTGGGATGATTCAATTACTTGTGCTCTATTCTCCCAATTTTCTTAATGCTTAGTGATGCAAGTAATTGATAAATGGAATATGTCTCATTGGCTTGTTGTTTTTTCTATGCAAAGACTATAAGATCTTTAAGAAGGAAGTTTTGGTTTGATTTTTTGGATTTTCCTCAGGGTCCTATATTACTAATAGGGGATTTTAATGTTATTACTACACAGGTAGAATATAAGGGGAGCAATATTTGTAACCCTGATAGTAACTTGATTTTAATGAGGTGATTGACACTATGAAACTCATGCATGTTAATACGGTTGGTCCACAATTTACATGGTCTAATAATAGAATACATGGTAGGGTGTATAAAAGATTGGATAGAGGTCTGTGATCTTAGGAGTGGAGTCTAATGTACCCAAACAATTCTATTAAATTTTGAATAGAACGTGTTCAGATCACTCCCCTATGTTTTTGTCTATTCAATCATCCCAAATTTGCTTACCCAAACACTTCAGGTTTCAATTAATGAGGCTTAATAGAGAGAATGAACTTAGAGCATTAGTTCAACAGAACTGGAATCTAACTTCTCATCTTCATGGAATGGAACTTTTTAGTTTTAAATTAAAGAGACTTAAAACCTGTTTGAAACAGTGGAATAAGGAAGTCTTTGGAAACATTAATGATAACATTAAAAAGCTTGAGGAAAGTGTTTGCAGAGCTGAAAATGAAATTTTGTTAATAGATAATGAAAACAACCACTGTAATCTTAATAAGTCTAAATCACTGCTACTTAGAGCTCAAAAAGAAGAATATATTTTTTGGCATAAAAAATCAAAGGTTTAATGGTTAAAACTTGGTGACAATAATACTAAATTCTTCCACATGGCTAATAGAGAAAAAAATTCTATAACCATGATAACTAAGGTTAAGACTGGATTAGGATTGTGGTTGACTGATCAAGCTGACATTTCCAAAGAAGGGGTTGTTTTTTCTAGGAATTACTCACAAATAATAAGTTAGACCCCTCTGGTGCTCACCTTAATACTTTCCTTCAAGGAATTCCTAAGGTTCTTTCTGCTGAAGCAAATAGGGATCTAATTAGATTAACTTCTTTGGAAGAGATAAAACAGATTGTCATGCAATCAAATCAGGACAGCTCTCCTGGACCTGATGGATTCCCTGCAAAGTTCTACACTTTTGCTTGGGAGATAATTAAATTTGATCTACTGGAAGCTGTTAATCAGTTCCTTTCTGGCTGCTCTATTCCACAAGCCATCTCTGCCACATAGATTACTTTAATTCCAAAAAAATCAACCCCAGAAATTTTTGCTGATTATAGGCCTATAATTTTATCTAAATTTTTGAATAAAATATTTTCTAAGTTGATAATGGAGAGATTGAGACCATTCATGAGTGATCTAATCTCCAAATAACAGGCAGCTTTTATGCAAAATAGGGACATAGCTGATAATGTGATTCAAATGCAGCAGATGGTAAGATTCTTAAATGCTAAATGTATAATAACAATCTAATTATGAAATTGTACACGCACAAGGCATTTGATATGGTCACATGGAGATTTTTGTACTCAGTGCTCCTCAAATTTGGTTTTTCTGGTCACTTAGTCAGGCTGATTTTAAGTAATATCTCTTCAGCCACTTTCTCCGTACTTTTTAATGGTGTTCCTCATGGTTTATTTAAGGCTTCTAGGGGTATAAAACAAGGAGATAATATTTCTCCTTTTTTGTACAACATTCTGTCTGAAACTTTCTCTAGAACTCTCAAAATATTTTTCCTTCATGGACATTTATAGTACTTCTTTACTACAACTAATGCCTTTAAGTCTTCACATTTGATGTATGCGGATGATACTGCAATTTTTTTGAGAGGAGGAGAGAAAAACCTAAATGCAATGAGGAAATTCCTTGATGCCTTCCAATCAGCTTCAGGCAGGTGATTAACTACTATAAGAGTGAGTACTTTCTGGGAAATAGGGCCGATGTTGTACACCATAGGTAGGTTAAGGCTGCCCTCAGTATGAAGAAGGGATATCTCCCTTTCAAATACTTGGGAGTTCCAATTTTTAATGATAGGAATAAATCATCTAACTACCATGAGACTATAGAACTTGTAGAGGCTAAATTGAACAATTGGAAAAATAGGTGGCTTTCACAAGATGGTAAATTGGTACTCATAAGATCTTGTATTCTATCATTGCCTGTGCATATTTTTTCTATGGTCATTCCACCTAAAAAGGTTGTTACATTGCTGGAGAAAAAGGCTGCTGCATTTTTGTGGGGATCTACTGATATTAGGAAAAAGAGGTTTTTGGAGATCTTGGGAAAAAAATTTTATACCCTACTGCAGAGAATAACTTAGGTATTAGGAACCTACACATTTTTATTAGGGAATTCTCTTGTAAACTTTGGTGGAAACTGCAATTAAATGACTCAATCTGGACCTCATTTCTGTGGTCTCCTCACGAGTCTTCAAAAACTGGTTCTCTTTGGAATAGAATAAGTGTAGTAACTAATTTTTGTAATGAGTGCTCTATGATAATTCCTGGAAATGGTGAGTGTAATTTCTGGAATGGAAACTGGTCTGGGATGGAACTTTATACTATAAATGGCCTATCATTTCGGTTCCTTTCCCTGACTACTCATTAGCCAAGGTTATAGAGTGTAGATTAGAACTAATCCCCATTTTGGAGCCACATTTGGCTGCTAATATCATTTCTATGCTGCAGGTGATTCAGCTCAACCCACACTATAGGGTAGATTAGTGTGGAAACCTGCTATGGATGGTCATTTCACTATAAAATCAGCTTACAGCAGAATGAGAACATTAAGAAACAAAAGGCCATCATTGCAGAGGATTTGGAATAGTTTCATTCCAGGTAAAATTTTATTTTTCACCTGGAGAATGACGAACAATCTCCTGTCTTTTAATGATATACTCTTGAAATTTGGTTTTAATATTCCTTCCAAATGCTGGAAATGTGATAATGTGGATTCAATGGATTATTTTTTCAATCAGTGTCAATTTGCATTGGATATTTGGCAAGAGGTGCATGTTATAATGGCCATTCCAATGAGAAATTTCTCCTCCATATGGAATAGACTTTATTTTTACATTAATATTCCTACCATTTCTACATTCCATAGTAATATAATTATGATTATTGCTTTATGTTCTTTCTGGGAGTTGTGGAAGGCTAAGAACTGTTACATTCATGATAATATCAACTGCTCTATTGCCTCAGTTGTTTTAAAGAT
>JAULKJ010297978.1:0-11775 GCA_032355405.1 Rubia balearica | reverse complement strand
CGATCTAGGTCTTGCTCATCCAGACTATCTCCACGTGCTGATGAACCAAGTTGTCAAAACTAGTGAGTTTTAAAAAAATCGGAAGATGTGTACTCTAAAGATGCAGATGTATGGTGGTGCAATGCGTTATTGGAAATCGAAAGAGAAATCCAGAACTACATGTCGAGGGTCTCGACAGCAAGGCTTTCAAATCACTAGCGATGGAAAAAACTAAACAAAAGGTGGTTCGGGCTTATGCTGAGAAGATTAAGGACTATGATCATCCATTTTCTTTGATTCAAGAGTTGGGGAAGCCAAAATTATTGTCTTCAATGATGGAGCTTCGTTCATATATACTGGATCGTTATTTTACTTCTGGTGTTGTTAAGGAAATGGGGATTAAGGCAAAGGAACATGATCATAAGGAATCCCAATCTCACAACTAACGATCCCGTTCTACCAGAGGATGTGATTACCGTTTTGCTTTTTATTTCTTTAAATCAACTAATACTGTCTTTGATGGAATAAAAAAATAACAGTGTAATGAAAGTTTATTTGTTAAATTGTCTTATCATGGGAATATTGCTATTTCAAGGGAAATAAACCTGTTTTATATGTCTTTATGTTTTTCAGCAAGTGGTTCTTGTAGCTAATATTCGAAAAGATGCAATACTAAATATTGAATTGTCTATGGATAGACCATCATTGTAGGTTAAAGATATTCTCAATAAGATAGTATTCTGTGATGGTATGGTGACTCCTGTGAGTGAGAAGTATGAAAAAATGGCCAATATATATATGTGTGTGGATGTGATAAAGAGGTAATAGTGAGGTTAGTCATAAAATATTCGGAGGTTAAGGGTAATCGTGATCTTGAAGGGTATAGAAATGGGTATTCGTACATTGGAGATTCCTCTAAGGAACGAGATATCTGTTTCAGGTTAGTTATGTGGTAGAGTTTGGCATGTCATTGCATGTGTCTTTTGAGAGTGACTTTGGAGAAGATTTAAAGGTAGGTATACTTGATTTAAAAGTTGTTCACGCCTATCTTTAGACCTTAGATATTACATCTAAGCCTAAGGTGTGGACGAGGAAGCTAGGTCGCTGGATAAGCTGAAACTTGATTAAGTTTAGAGATATAGAAGTAAAATGACACACGAATCTAGAAGCAAACATGGCTTAAGTAAGCTAGTGTGAGAAAGTTTTCATGAACATGATGTTCCGATTAGAAAGTTTAAATGGTAGTTGATGAATATTATGTGGCAGAAGAATGAATGGCGAAGGTTTTTGGTGGAGAAAACCCGGGAATTTCTCAGAAAATAGATGTCATATCAAAGAAGGTTGATCATATTGATGAATTGTTCAATCTGATAAAAATACTCAAGGTTGAGTGTAACCACTTAGAAGTGATATCTAATGAGTGGCGAAACCGATATATGGAGGAGAGAGAGTCTAGTGTTCAATTTTTGACTAAGTATGAACATATAGAGAGGAGAATAGATACTTCATAAATACGTTGTAGCAAACTGGAAGAACGATGTTGTACCCTTGAGGCATCGTTGAAGGAAGAGCATGAGTTAAACTCAAGACTTAGCGAAGAGATTGGTAAGGCTTTAGGGTTGAGAGTTGAGACATTGGGATTCAAAGAAAGGGTTGACCAATCGGTGTTGTCTTTTGGAGTAACAGATTGAGGATTTAAACCAGAGTTTATAAACTTACCCATAATCTATGTATTTGATGAGTAGGCCATACAAAGTCTAGGCTTATTGTTGATTGTAAGTTATCCCACGTGAAGCATATTAGGAAGATAGGGGTTGTTGATAATACACGCAATGAGGTATATCTAAACGTGTTTTGGAAGTTAAAGGAATCTTACATTACGAGGACAATGTTGACCCAGATTCGGTAATGGGGTTAACTTATCATTGTGATTCCAGGGGGCAAACACGTCAGACGATCATCGTAGTTGATGGGTTAGCTAGGTAGTTTGTAGGAACAGATAGTGTAATAAGTTTGCTTTTCAAGCATGTATTGCATTCTTTCTTGATTATGGTCATTCTCTTTCTTAGTGAATATTCTAGTGTTTTTGTGGGAAAATGGTTATTCATATTTGCAAATTTCATTTATTGGAAAAAAAAAATTGTGGGTTTGTTTGAGTCCAAGTTTGTGTGGTGTTATAATATTTTTAATAGTTATGTTTCATAGGATTTATAATGATATAGGTTGTTAAGTAGTAAGGATGGTGCATAAGAAACTTTGGCCCAGTGGGTGTGGATGAGGTGATGGTAATCCATAAGGGTCTTATGACAGATTCTAATATCTTTTTAATTTTCATAGTGCTAAAAGGAAGTGCTATACTATGTAAATTATCTGCTTTGTGAGAATGTAGGTATATTTGAGCTGAATGTGATGTGAAAAGTAACAAGGGTTTTCTATGTTTTACGTGTGAGCTGCGAGGTTATCTTCCACATTTGTCACTGGAAAAGCGATTTTCCTAGCGTATGCAAATTTTTAGATGATTTTCCTACTTTTGTCGCGATGAGGGGTTATCTCCTAAGTTATGTGAAGTTTGGTGATTTACCTACTTGTGTCGCATGAGTAAGAAGTGCTTTTAACATATAAAAGTGTGACTGTGTCTCTTAGGGAGTGTGGAGATCTATATGAGCACCTTTGTTATCAAGATTCAGTGATGGTTATGTGGGCGACCTTTAGTTAAAATAATAGTAAAGACAATTATGGCTAGGAACTACAAAACTTTGATCAGGGTGTGCGTGTGTGATTGTCTGGAAGTTTTTTTAATATTGTTCGAAGTGTATGTACTTATGATAGTGTTTTTTTACAACAATAGTTTTTATGTTAGATTATAGAAAATGTGTATGAGTTAGTTTGTGGGCCAGAGATAAACAACTTTCCGCATATCTTAGGCAGTGGGCCTTTTAGTGGATAGTACTCTATCTAGGCATTGGTTTTTCAGTTTCTTTGATTTTAAAGATGCAAAGTATTTTGGCATTCCATTTTCCCAAGAATTTAATAAGTGGTTTCTCAATTTTAAAAAAAAAATCAAAAGGACATGTCCTTTCTGAGAGAGTAATTGACGGCGGTTTGTTTTACCAAGTCATTTTAGACACATTTAAAAGTCACTATTTTTTTTATTGTTTGTCATGTTAAGTCTTTATGTATTTTCTGTGTGCTGTAGGCATCATGAACAATTTGAGAAGTAAGGTTTGGAATTTTGAGTGTGATATGAATGTGTGTAGAGTAGTAACCATTCGTTAGGAACGGTAACTATGGTGGTGGTGGTCTGTGATATTTCGGGGATATATGTGTTTACTAGGTGTAAGGATGGGTATTACTGGAGTTATTCTGGATTTGGGATGGGAGCCTCACTGGATATGTGATAAGCCATCACGTATAGAGAAGTTGGAGTGATTGCTTCAATTGATGGTGGTGAAAATTTTGATTACATTCCTTAAAGGATGTCTTTAAAATTTCCTTGCTTAATATAAACGGTGTTTAGTCATTTGGGTATTCTTTTAAATTTATGGTATGGTTTTAGTCACTAATGATGCCAGTATCTCAGACCATCTTATCATGTTTGGGTCTGAGGTGAAGGATGCAACATACCCTTCTCCTATACGTGTGAGGCTCATGGGCACTGAATGAAGCCAATGTGAGGGATCCATTCAAATACACATTGTTAAATCGAGGGAAGAGATGGGCTACTCTGTTGAAGGACTCGTGAAGGAGGATTTTCTTCATGAGTTTATTTAACGGAGTTATGGGATGGAGTAGATGTACTAGAAGAATGAGAGACCATTACTTCCCTGTACACCTAGTCTACTTGGTGAGGAGGATGGTGCCCCTTCACATACTCATGGGGTTCCTGGGTGGGAAATGAAGGTGGTGCAGTGGGAATATGGGCGACCATTATTTCTTTCGCTCCCACATTGCTTAAAAAACATGGCAGCCTCCGAGGGGATCTTTATCCCTTGGGAGGTCATGGTCCTTGTGGAGAAATTTTTCCAGAAGGAATCATTTTAGAGAGACAATTATAGCCTTCTTTGGTAACTACGGCTATAAAGACATGAGTAGTTATTATTATATATGTAATAGGTTTGCTGATGATTGTTCATAATCCTTCCTGAGCAAAGTTTCCTACATGTGAATGAGGAATTTGTTGTAATCCTTAACTTTTGTATTAATCTAAAATCTGGCTTATTAAAGCATGTGATTGATTATGTCATTATCTCTCTTATTTTCTTTATGGTCATTACGTTCAAGCGACGCTCCATTCGCTTCCTTTTATTAAGTTTTTTATTTTCCCTAAAAGGAAAAGGTGGTAAGCCTTTATTAGTTGTAGACGAAATGTTCTTTATTTAACGAAACCTTTTATCGTTCTAATATAGACTAGCCTAGTGTGTCGAGTAGTCCTAAATAGTATTTGGGATGGGTGGCATGAACGGTAACTCTCTAACTAATTGTGTTATATCGAGGGGAGTATCATATTGATCGTGTACATATTTCTAAGAATATAGTGTAATTAGTAATCTGTTGTCGGTTAATAACTTATCTAATTATTGTATGGTTTTGTTTGACTGTGGAACAACTAACCTTATGCTTAGTAATTCAGACCCTACAGATTTAGTCCTAATGCAGTCAGTTTTTGTATGTGGCTCTAGTGGCCCGTACGGTATTGTTCCCCTGTATATATTTTCTACGTTGCTTCACACCTATTTTGAATAGGAATAAATTGTAACAAGCAAGCGTACATTTATTGCAAATCGTCCTAAACTAGATTAATTAGTAACATACTAACGTACCGTCAAAAGTTCATAACGAAGTTATTATGCTGCTCCTTTGCTTATTTGCTCACCTAAATCCCAGATTTAATGTTTTTCTTTAGGATTTTTCCATATAGGTGGCAGCTCCGGCATAGATTCCGACTTCTCCCCGGAAGGAATTATCAAAACTCAAAAAGAAAATTTTTGAATCCCCACAAACGTCGCCACTGATGTGAAAATTTTCTTCTGAATGATGATAGTGCCCAGAATCAACCCATGGTGAATCCATGCTTTTTTGAGTACCTGCAAAAAGTGCCCTGGCTGGTCCAGGGGAGGAAGGTCCGATGCTCAAGTCAAAAGCGTTTTCTCATATGTGTATTTTTGTCCTAGAGTTTCCTTCTCATTTCTGGAATTTTTCTCTCTTTATTTATAGCTCTCCACTGATGTAATCATGGTCCGATTATCACACTTCCACCTTTGGATCGTGGTCCGATTATGAGACGTCGTGAGTGTTGCTTTTCGCTATTTTTGCAGTTTGCCAATTTGTATCGTTGTTGTGTTTCGTGAATTTGGAAAACTATCTAAATTTAGTGAAGTGGTTGCTGAGCATGCTTGGCAAGAAAAATAATAAAAATGAGTTCTCCCTCTATTTCTCGTTTTTTGTATATGGTATCATAATTTTAGGTGCTTAAATTTATGAAATTGAATGATTAAATAAAATTGAAAGAATCTTATCAAAAAGTAAAAATGTGCTAATATAAAAAAATGTCAAACACGGTAAAACAAAACAAACACTAATAAATATGATTGGAATTTTATAAAATGTATTACATAGAAAAACGTCATAGATGCTCCCTCTGTCCCAACAAAAATGTTTCTTTTTCGTTTGTCTCGGTTAAAATGGCATGATTTAAAATAGTAAAGAATGTGTTTTCAAATACCCGTTATGTGTTCTTTAATTTTAAAACTTTCAAACTGTGTTCACTGTTTTTCAAAGTATTTAATCTTTTTCACACTTATTTTCTACACATCATCTTGTATAAAAGAGTAAGTCAAAAATAATTCCATTTTTTTTCTTTTTAAGAGACGTGGGGAGTAATAAATGTAAGAGCTATATACCAATATAACCCTACCTACTTGACTAAATATAAATATAACTCTCAGATAATTTTTAGAGCAAAAATAACCCTAATTAATTAATGTAAGTGTCAATATAATCCTCAAACCCCATTTCCGACATGGACTTTCATTTTTCGGCATTGATTGTATCTAAAATGTCCAAAATATCCTTAGTGTTAAAATATGAATTTGAGTTGACAAATTTACCCTTATAGTTCGTCGAACAGCCTCCGGACCACCCGTCGAACTGTTGTTGCACTACCACCTTAACAAGTAGGGTTATATCAGCACATTATGAAAACTGATATGGTTATATCAACACATTTCTAAAAATTATTGGGTTATGACAGCACATCCGTAAATGTGTAAGGTTATATTAGTACATATTATAAAAGTTAAGTGTTTGGTACTCGAGTGACCTTAAGGGGCTGCCACATCATCATATACATCATTATCACATTATAACAACATTTGATACACCATAAAAATTGACATCATAACACCATCATTCATATTAAACAACATTATCACATATTGTAGTCTCATTTAAAAACTCATCAACATTAAAAATCCTAAGTCGAAGAACACAACAAAATAACAACCACAAACAATACCAAAGGTCATGCAACCATCAATGTAGACTCACCACAACAAAATAAATAAAATATCATCAAAACCCATATATTTTATAGTATGTGCTGATGTAACCATACACTTTTCGTAAATGTGTTATTATAACCCTATAAGTTTTAGGAATGTGCTGATATAACCCTATTATTTTTCATAATGTGCTGAGATAACCCTATCTGTTACGGTGGCGGTGCAGCAATGGTCCGGCGGCGGTCCGGTGATGGTCTTGCGGTAGTCTGATGACAATATTTGGTATTTTAATGACTCTTGGGGTAATAAAGTCATTTCCTATTTTTTAGTACTTTATTTTTTTCAAAATGGTAAAAACATATTTTTGCAAAATTTTGGCTAAAAGTTTTCGGAAAGGGTTATATTGACACGTACACCGATTATCTAGAGTTATATTGACACTTTCAAAAATTGAAAGGTTATATTGACACTTTCAAAAACTCAAAGGTTATATTGACATTTCTAAAACATATTGCTTTGCAGGATGTTGTTGTCAATGCCATTCGAAAAGCCATAGAATTCTCGTGTCGGTGTCATTACCAATGGTGAATTGATCTTAGCACTAATCGGAGACATTTAATTCTTTCAAGCCTTCGGACGTCGGTAGAGTAAACCTTCGGACGTCGGTGGAGCAAGTATTCGTGTGTCGTATCGTTTATTTACTTTTACTTGTTAGTGTCAAACATATAATTTAGAAACTAATCTTCAAAAAGAAATCATGGCAAGCTCTTTAAAAAGAAATCATTATTACTTTTACTTGTTAATGAAGCATTTTCATTTTTCTTTCTTTTCTTTTTTTACTTTGGAATTTCATGACGGCAAGTAATCTTCAAAAAGAAATTTTATGTCACATATTGCCGCATTTTAACAAATCATCTATTATTTCATATTTTTTTGCATATATATATATTAATTACTAAATGGAAAAGAAAATAATTTAATGAACACGCAACAATACATTCCTTCTGTCAGAATAAATCAGTTACATGATTAGATTTTATTTTATTTTGTTGACTAGTTTAGATTTATATTAAGACTAGTTTACCTTTATATTTTGTACTCTCTATTTATTCTCTTCATGATCAATAATAATCATCAAGGGAAATCACTCTTTCATGGTATCAGAGCAAGTTTGATCATTGGACCTATTTTTCCCCCTCCCCTCTCTCTTTCTTTTCTCTCATTTCTTTCATCACTACCACAGCCTTCTCACCGATCTCTTTCCGTCTAAGTCTCGATCACTTTTTGCCCAAAATCCGATCGGTTTTTTTGAATCCGGCGTTACTGCGTCCCAGTAGGAGCTCCCGACATCATCTCCAGCGATGTCTTTGGTCAATTTTCTAGTCCACGATGTCCACTCTCAGGCAGCGTTTAGTTCAGCAACACCTTCTCTCTGGCATCATCCCTCTCTCTAGCATGTGATTTAACTTCTCCGGTTGTCGTACTTCTCTCCGGTAGCGTCCGACTCATCTTAATATACCCAGCGTCTCCAATTGGACCAGTGTCAGATTCACGAGCCAACCATCCTTCAGCACAAGTCTTCAGCGCGTCCGTTCTTCGGTGTTGTCTTCTATCTCAGCTATTTCTTAAAATACTAGTGATCTTAATAAAATTGTTCCCTGCTCAGTCTGTCACAGAGCAAAGTAGTCTAGACATAGTTTCCCTGTTAGTGCTACGAAATTTAGTCATTTATTTGAAATTATACATTGTGATGTTTGGGGGCCTTATGGTTCACCTTCTTCTGGAGGAGCATTTTCATTTTTAACTATAGTTGATGATTATTCCCGAGTTGTTTGGGTTTATTTACTAGTTTCTAAGTCTCAAGTACCATTGAAGGTGAAGGAGTTCTTGCACTTGTTCAAACACAGTTTTGCCGTTCTGTTCAACGGGTTCAAGCAGATAATGGAACCGAATTCCTTCCTCTTAGATCATTTTTTTTTACAAAAAAGGGGTTCAATTTGAGACATCCACAGTCTACACACCTCAGCAAAATGGGCGAGTGGAACGCAAGCACAGACACATTTTAAATGGTGCGTGCTCTTCGTTTCCAAGCTCATTTTCCTATCGACTTTTGGGGAGAATGCATCCTTACAACTACCTACCTTATCAATCGCACACCAACACCTGTACAAGATGGCCGATCGCCTCATCAGCTTCTGTACAGTCGTGCACCAGCCTACAACCATTTCCGTTTATTCGATTGTCTGTGATTTTCCTCTCAGCATCCACGGTCGAGTGATAAGTTTTTATCCAAAAGTTGGAAGTGCATCTTTCTTGGCTATCCAGTTGACAAAAAGGCCTAACGTGTTTATGACTTGTAGTCTCGCACTGTGTTTGACAGTTGGGGTGTGATATTTTATGAATATTATTTTCCATTTGCACCAGTTTCCAGGAAGAAGTTGTCAGCTGATCCGTTGCCATTACGGTCACCTATTTTTTATGACGACTTCACCCTGAAGCCGGCTACAGATTATGAGTTGCGGTCACAGACGACGCCAGCTCTGACTCCAGAGACATCGTCGCCCCAGATATGTCAACGACCAGCTCACCTTGAGTTGCATCCGTTTGTCGCATATTTCCATCCATCGCCACAGGTCATGTCCGCCGATCAACCGTTGTCCACCAACCCACAGCCGTCTATTAATGACCTGTTGTTCGCCGACCTGCTGTCTGCTGTGAAGTTGTCTGAGCTTTCAACAAAGTCGTTCCGCCTGTCCGTCTGCCGAACACCCATCCTCGTCAGCCTCCAGTTAAATTTAAAGACTACATTTGCAATTCTACTCGCTCGATAACCCCCCTGCTGCTATCTTATCGTCTGCTACTATAGTGTCCTTAGGTACTCGTTACCCTATTTCTGATTATGTTTCCTGTAATAATTTTTTGGCTTCACAATCTAGATTTTAGCTGCAGTTACGAACGCCGCAGATCCAATTACTAATGTTGATGCTTCTCGCCATCCTCATTAGCGTACCTCTATGTCTGATGAGATTGATGCAATCGTGCGAAATAATACTTGGGTTCTTGCTCCTCTTCCGCCTGGTAAAAAGTCCATTGGATGCAAGTGGGTTTATCGGACTAAATTCAAGTATGATGGTTCTATTGAGAGGTACAAGGATCATTTGGTTATTCTTGGTAATCTTCAGATTGAGGGCCCTGACTTTACTTAGACATTTGCTCCTATTGCCAAGAGAAGTTCAGATCATCTTTTCTTGGTTGTTGCTGCTATTCGTGGTTGGGATTTGCATCAAATGGATGTTCACAATGCATTTCTCCATGGTGATATTGAGGAGGAGGTGTACGCGTTCGCCTCCGAGATACACTTTACTAGTGTCTAGTTTGGTTTGCAAGCTTTGCAAATCTCTTTATGGTGTTCGGCAAGCTCCGTGGAATTGGTTCGCAAAGCTTGCTGCTATTCTTCGCCTCTTTGGCTTTGTTCAGAGTAAGGCAGATTACTCTCTGTTCTCTTATCTCTGTGATGGTGTTTCTCTTCATGTTCTGGTTTATGTTGATGATCTTATTATTGAGGGTTCATCTCCTGAGATGATGGTTAAATTCAAGAAGTAATTGTGTTCCATTTTTCATATGAAGGATCTTGGTGCTCTCAAGTATTTCTCCTGAGATGATGGCATGATTTGCAATATTTATTCATTCAGCGAGTTTCTAAGCTTTTATTTGTAGCCATATCTGTGTTCAATGTTTTGCTTGGCATGTAGTCCGTAGGGAAGTTTCCGTGAAATTGTTTGTAAACTTGATGCTCGTACATATTTATTTTTATTATTTTTGAGATCCTGTTTATAATGCATGAATTTAATGCCGTAATAACAGGCATCAGTGCTTCTTGCACTTGTTGGCACTGAGGAAATCATAAACTTATCTTTACCGTTCATATAGGGTAAGCATTATTGTCAAGCATCAGGTTTTTTTTCTCATTAATATGTTATTTACATTGAATATGCATAAAAACACTTTAATTTGTTCTATTAGTTGTCCAACCATTATCGTGTTCATTTTGAGCTTAGCACCAATCTTCTGAGCCAAAGTTTGCCAGGGAACGATATTGCTGAATTTGTTGTGGTGCTCAACAACTGTGAGTATGATCTGCATATTATTACACCAGCAAAGTCAACCGTCAGATAATTAGACAACAACTCCATTCTTTTAAGATACTGGCATTGAAAATTTAGGGAACACTGTCGTGATGATAAATATGAAAATAAAAATGACGATTAGCATGTAAATCTAGAAGGAAAATATCTCTTAGAGATCTTAACCGACTAAAGTCTGTTAATCACTAACCTACCATGGAATAAAACACATATAAGTACCGGTAGATTAGTTTACATCTACCATATTCAACATGTACTTTCAATGCACTTGTTTATGATGTACAACTTCCATAAAGTTAAATTTTGATATTATGTAGGTGCAAGCTTTCACCGGTCTATGATTTTCAGTACTCATGCACAATTTTCTATTTCACGGCTTCCTTTCCTTTTGCAGTTACCATGGTAAACATATATATATATATATAACACATATATTTTGAATGCATCTACTTCTCCTGAACATAATGAAGCATAGTGACATGTCATACTACTTCAAAAAGTTACAAGAAATGACTTTAAAGTTGAATTTGCTCTTGGTTGTTGTTATGTGCTTTGCCTTTGAATGCTCATTCTCAGCTCAGACACATTGTTATGGCCTGGTAGCACTTGAATTATATTTCATATTCTTTTTTTCCTCTATTGAAAATCTGCGATTAGGTATTTATCGGGTGTTCAAGGCGCTTAGAGTTAGTTCAGATAATGTCTTTGAAGGAAAGGGTGAATATGAGCAGGTTTTGTTCCAGCCTCCTAAGTTCGTGGAAACGATAAGTGGTAGGTAATTGAGACAGCCTGTATTTTGATTAATGAATGTTAGGGTAGTGTCCGAGGGCATGCAAGGGGTTCCTAATTTGTACTTTTAGATAATATATCCAATTATCCATACCTTACTCTATGCTGGAATATAACATCTATTCATGTTTTGTTGAAACTTGGAACTAACTTGAATGTCATAAACTCATGTTGCATCTGAAACTATTCTCTATTGTCCTGAGCAGAGCTTTGTCGATATAGGAATGACGCTCGTGTTTAGAATTCAAAAAATATATAGAGTTGTATAATGTTAAGTGTGGTGTGGAATATGCATACCCTTTCATGGCTATGTGTTTATAAAGAGTGTTCCATGCGGTCCGAGCTAAACTGCACAAAGTGCA
>JAULKJ010297967.1:0-11775 GCA_032355405.1 Rubia balearica | reverse complement strand
AGCTATATAACACTCCATTAGGTCGTTCTTCATACCCTTTTGTTTTGTAGGTGCATCTGACTTAGATTTACCGACAGATGGCTTCCATGATCACCATTCTCCAGCGGTAAATCAGTCGAATTGATCTCCCCTTCAATGCCGTAAACTTCATTCTCCACCGGTAACCCAATAGAATTGAATGTTATTTGCTTAGTACTCGATTACTATACTATAGAGGTACTTTTAAAATACTACAAAAACACCCTCTAAATATCAACCTACCAATCCATATTCCAAAAAAACTCCGTTTTATATGCACCAGAAATCAACATCTGTTATCAAACACGGATAAGTCAGTCATATATACATTCCGACTCATCACTCATCCCTAAAAGATAAGTTTGAACACACATACTTCAACCCCATCTCCTCTCAGCTATATTAATCTATTTCATTGCTTCCACTTTTAACTACTGAAACATCTTCACACACCATTCAAAGATCAGATTTTCTATTCACTATAATCAAATGGATCGAAAATACTTCTTACAACCGGTGTTGTACATGCATAGACTAGTAAGTGTTGCGACAATTATATGTTTGAGAAAGAAGTCAAAGACCTGATGAAGAGGTTCTTCTCAAACAAAATCTGGGCCTCCATCTTAAAAAAAGTACTACTGATGGAACCAAAGCTGCAGCTCCTTAAAGATTATGCAGATAGCATTCAAGCAGAAATCTATCCCGATAACACCACCGGAAATGCAAAAATCCAATGATCCATCAACAACTTACTTACTAGAAATAAACAACTACATATTTAGTAGGTAGAAGTTTTCTCTTCCAATGTTTGTTTATGGTTTCACTTTCTTCCTCAGTTGTATTACTATATTTCTCATATTTCATCCCTCTTCTGCAGTGTCTGTATAAACAATAGCGTGAGAATAAATTTACTACGTAATACAACGTATGCATATCTTTAGCAACATCTTCTAATCCCTTAATGAGTTTTACATATTTCCAAAAAACTTTTCCTTAAGATTATGGTACAAATTTTACACTCAACAATTTTTAAAAGGCGAAAAAAGGCAAATTTCCATTCAACTTCCACACACCACACAAGGTTAACATACTGATTATCAAAGGGATGAAAAAAAGGGGAAAAAAAGAAATTAGTAAAATGGTCAGAACATGTAACTCCATTCTCCCTCCAAAACATGAAAAATTCAAAAAAGCTGGAAAGAACTGCAAACGGCAGACGCAATGCATACAGAAATAAGGGGCCAGCCTAAACTGCGCAAAGTGCAGTTACCATGCTTAGTATTTCCACTACAAATGAACATGATACTGAGAAATTGTCTTCAAAATTTAAAATCAAACAATGCAACAAGAACAAAGTTTACAAGTCTTTTGCATCTTCATCATCACCTCTCATCTTCACTTTCAGATTCCTTTCCAGAGCTTTGGCCGTTGATCCACATCTTCCTCGGCCTCTTCCGGGGCCTCGGTAACACTCGGCGCCGCCTGAAACTGCACACTCGGCGAATGAGGCAACCTCGAAAGCTGCTCAAGCAACACAGTCTTGATTCTCTCCAAATCGCTCCTCGAATTTCGATTCTCCCTGAAATTATCAGATTTCACACGAAGGGTGTAATCCGGACTATACATCACATAGTAAGGATCATAGGGCAACTCATTCTCCGGCTCCACTCCAACTGCAACCGCGGTCTCATAGCACCAGCATCGCGCGACGTTGCTAATCGTGTAACCGCCGCCTCCCAAAACCATCAATGGCACATTAAAGGTTCTCAGATAACGCAGGCATTCGGCATGGCCTTTGACAGATAAGTTGAAGGAACCCAATTTATCACCGGTTAAAGAGTCTGCACCGCATTGAAGCACAATGGCTTCGGGCTGATACACCTCCATAATTTTCTTCATGATCGGGCGGAATAGCCCTCCGAAGCTCTCGTCGTCGATTCCGTCGTTTAATGGAACGTTGAGAGCATAGTTCTTACCGTGAGCGACTCCGACATGTGATATGTGTCCGGTACCGGGAAAAAAATCTCCGAATTTATGGAACGAGACCGTCATCACTCTGTCCGTGGTGTAGAACGCCTCCTCGACGCCGTCACCGTGGTGGATGTCGATGTCGACGTACAGCACGCGCCGGTGGACCTTCAGGAGCTCGAGGATTCCGAGGACGATGTCGTTGACGTAGCAGAATCCGGAAGCCTCGGATTTCTTGGCGTGGTGCAGCCCGCCGGCCCAGTTGATAGCGATATCGGCATTCCGGTGGTTGAGCGTTGCTGCGGCGCCAATCGAACCGCCGGCGGAAGCCTGGGAGAACTCGAAGACGCCGTCGAAGACGGGGCAATCCCCTCCAACGTTGTATTTCTCGAGAAGGCGCGAGTGGGCGTGGGCGTGGTTGTGGACGGTCTCCGGCGTAACGGAGGAGAGGAAGTCGACGTAGTCGTCGGAGTGGAAGCGGCGTATGTCGTCGGCTCCGGCGGGATATGGCTGGTAAATCTGCATCTTGCGGTGGAGAGAGTAGTGGACGATTAGGCTGTGAGCCATGCGAATCCGGTGGGGTTTCATCGGGTGATCTTGGCCGTAGTAGTAATTACCGATGTCTGGGTTGTAGAAGTATGACACTCGCCGCTTTGTTCCGTCAGGACCGGCGGGAAGGGACGCGCCACCAGCGGAAGAACCCATCGGAATATTGCGATCGAGAAATTGGGCGGAGGGATTTTTTCTTATAGGCTGAGAGCTTTGGGTTTTCGGACACACAAATGAGGTATGAGTGCTGGGTTTATATACGTAGACATTTACGAGATTTCCCAATTGTTTCCGGATTTTTTAATAATAAAAACTAAATCAAACTGGAAACGGATCAAGATAATTTTGCTTAAACCCTTGCCTTTCCCGCATTCACTATTTTCCCCCGCTTCTATATTTTATTTTGTTCTTTTAAAATTTTGCGTTTTATATTTTGATGGGATATGTGTAGGATATAGATGGTGGAATAAAAGTTGTACGGGACATAATTTGTAGCGGAATATAGATGGCGGGATCTAAATTAAGGTAGGATATAGATGGTGGGATATAAATTTTGAGAGGATATAGATGACGGGATCTAAATTGTGGTGGGATATATGTTTCCGAATTTTTTTAATTTTAAAAACTAAATCAATAGTCCGTCTCTAGAAATACAGTATTTCCATAAGTCATGGAAAAACTAAGGTTTAAAGTGCAAATTAGAAAAAATGAAGATAAAATTTTCAGCTTATATGAATCTGGTCATAAACTTTATAACTATACGTTGCATAATAAATTTTTAATATTGCAACTAACACTTTTTACCTTTTATTATTTTAATTAAACCTCATCTTTTCATAAGTTTATGGAAAGATCCATAATTTTATGGAAAGATGGTGTTTTCCAAAACTCTGCCTTTATAATTTTAATGTTTTATAAACTTTTATTATATTTGTATGAGAATTACACAAGATGCAATATTTAAAATAAATTAATATTAATATTTTAATAAAAAATTAAAAATATAAAAATAAATCAATCTTTATAACTATATAATAATTAATTATTTAATATTTAAATGAATATAATATACATGTACTTTATATAGAAAAATATTAATTATTTTTTATAAATACTTTACGTTTAAAAAAATATAGTGATAAAAATATGAAGTATCTGTTGATAATGAATCAATAATTATTTAATAAAAGTGTTAAAATTATATGTCTTTTAAAAAGAAGCTGCAAAAGTAATCATAGTTATAAATAAAGGAATAATATAAGTACATAACATATTAATATACTAGGTATAATTAACTTTAAAAGTTTAGTGTATAATTTAAGGATTACAACATGGGTCAAAAAATGCGATGGATATAAGACATCATCTGTTACGAGATGTTCTACGAACCATTTAAATTATGCTATATATTTCTTTTATTTGAAAGAAAATGCTTACTGCATATTTTTGCCCACACATCTCTTATGACTGTAAACTATTTAAAATCATATATTTTTTTGCCTACATATCTCTTACCAATTTAGTGATTTTCACGCCATCCCTGAGGATAAGAGAGTTTTACCATTTCAAAATTTGAATAGTGTCTAATTCTAAACCGTCTAACTATTAAATGTGATTAATTTATAATTAATGCAAATAATATAATTATTATAATATTTAAATTTATTTAATACAATGAGATTTTCATAGTTTTAAATATTATTTTAAGGTGCATTTTAAAATATAAATTTTTATGATTTTTATTAAAAACTATAAAAAAGAAATTTGTCAAGATTTAATTAATTGTTAAATTATATAACGGGGGATGCTATGAATTTTTTAAATATTTTTGGAAGGAAAAATGATAAGAAGCTAATAAACAAAAGTTTCAACATGTCACATATATTAAGGAAATATTCCCTTGAAGTCTTCAACACAGAGATTCTGTAATGTCTGCAAGGTTCAGCAGTTTTTTTAGGACTACATTCGTTTACAGCTATTAAAATTGTTCCGAACCAAACACAAAAGCTCAGGTGGCATGTACAACAAATGGAGACCATGATTAACCATATATCTAAATTATGGCATCAGTCGTGCCCACGAAAAGAAGTTCAGTTATGCTTGGAAAACTACGATAGAATCCCAGAGCTGATTTCGACATTATAATCTGGTCTACCCGCAGGACAATACTGATAGCATCAGCAGCATGTTTGAGAGTGAAAATATCGGTGACGTAAAGGTCCTATATACTCATGGTAGAAACAACTCTGCAACTGCCTTCTGATGAGATGTGACTTTGATATTTTCTTAGTACGATTAACATCCCTTTTTAGCTTGTTTAGTTGGTGGTTTGTTAGATTATTAGGTGTTTTACAAAATAGGGGTTTAGAATCACCTTTTGTGGTTAGTTGCCCTCATATCCCTAGTTTGTAAGCTTGTGGTGTCTAACGTGTTCTACCTTTATAATTGGTCGATTCATAAATGTTGTGAACTTATTTGGAGACTATCATGAAGAGGACCATTCGCACGGATGGTAGAAAATTGAAGAAGATCATTCACAAGAATGGTAGAAGAAGGAATGTCACATACAAAGTGGTAGAAGATAAAGTGAAGAAGGAGAGCAGAATAGGGGTGAAGAATGATCTACGTTTTTGAAGTAGAGTTCTGAGAACAATCCGAGATGAACAAGCCTACAAGGGTAGTACCATTGGATTCGTCTTCTCGAGTACCATAAAAATGACTAGAACTCCCAAAACGGATCAACGGTTCACCTGGAAGGAAGCTAAACAAAACTGGACTGATTTTTGTCGCGACACGCGAATTTGTGTTGCGACTCGCGACCAAGAATTTACTGGAAGCTGATTTTTCGACCCTGTAGCGTCGCGAGACGCGAGGAAGGCATCGCGGGTCATGAAAATTGTCCTACAACTTGCTTTTTTACTCCCCTTTTTCTAGTACTATAAATAACACTTCATCCACTCATTCCATAGCTTTCTTGGCCCGACTTGGGGCTCCAAAACCCTAGTTTTTACACTTATTCTTCAATTTCTTCTTCTTTCTTTGTAGATTTTTGTTCTATGTTATTGGTTTTGATTATCTAGGATAGTTTTATACTTGAGAGCAATTGATTGAAGCTTCCAAAACAATGTAGTAGCAACCTCTATTTCACTCCTCCTTGAAGCATTTGTTATTTAGCATTTATTTTGTTCTTAATGTGAATGTTTGCTTCATTTATGCTATAGGTTGTTTGATAATATGAAATGTTTGTATGATTAAGTGTTAGGAGGTTAGAGGTGTGCACAATTTCTTATCTCTTTGACATGAAAATCCAAAACATGGAATTAGAATTATTTGTTGGGTAAATGATTTTAATCTTGCAAGATGAGTATGTTAACGTGATTTGTTATCATATTTGTCCTAAAGTTGCAATGAAAGGTTGAACCTTGAATGTTGATTGTTCTAGGTTTAGTCTAAATGAATGCTTTGTTTGGTTAAATGGCTAGGCATTAGGTAGAATGTTTGCAGTTGTTATCAAATCTACGGTTCTTCGTGCATAATGTCATTGATGAAATATCTTTATGGTCGTTGAACATCTAAAGTGATTGTCAATGAGGTTCGCCAATAGTCGTTGAACATCTTTGTGAATTACTATTTAGAAGAAATGAATGTTGATTTTCAAAATTGAAGTGATAGCATTCCCCATAGGTAATGAATGTGATAGGATGAGTGGATGGTTCTATGATCTATAAGAGGTTTGGAAGTGAGAATCAATTTCCCCCAAGGCTTTGTCATTTGTAATTTTTACCCATTTTTCTTAGAGTGTTACATGATTAGTATAGTTACTTGACTTTGCTGATTGTCTTGTCTTTAAATTCATAATTTAGGAAAAACCAACCAAACATCCCCCTCTTTACAAAATTATATATATATATATATATATATATATTCATATCTTTATATCTAGTGTAGTATTCACCTTTATGTGTGAAACCCCTTAGGAAAATTCCTCTACTTTGTGGACGACCCCGATTTAGCAGTATCTACTTAATTGTATTTAGTAAGAATTTAGGGGCTTATAAATCGTTTCTTTGAGAAGTACGCCGACGACCTCCCAGCGGAGATCTTTATTTTATGTCTTATTTTCAAATCTTTGATTCTATTTTGGGATAGTTTATTTTCTATCCCTCTTACATTCGATGCACAAATTTTAAAATCCATAGTTGGAAGGTTTTAGAAGAGTACAATGAAGAACGGGTAAAAAAAATTAGGAGTTGATTTGTAGTATTTTTTTCTATATTTATTTTCTCCAGATTGATGGTCATTAGTAACAGTCTTATTCAAGATTGGGTTAATGATAGAGTTTAATTTTATTTGAGATTCCGTTAGGGTAGCTTTTAATTCTTCAAAATTAAGCCTATCATTATTCATCCTGAGCTGAGTGGGAAGCTTTGAGACTTCAGCATTTATCCATTCAAAGATTTTCTCCATCTTTCTATTAGAAAACAGCAGAGGGGAAGTTCCCCCCATTTATTTCTATAAATCCTTGATCTGAATGATTTGAATTGTGATCAACAATAATGTTATTCTTGTGGCTTACTGGGATGAGTTCCAGACTTGGTTATGTAGCTTTTAATGATTCATTAGAACTCAGAAGAGTTGAGTTATTAGAATTTAGAGAGATTTCTTGCCTAGCGAATGATTACAGCTTCTGTTTGAGTTTCATTGATATTTCTTTTGGTGGAGGGATAAGGATTGATTCAGGATTTTATTATTCTGACACAATATCTTAGGAATTATTAACTAGAGTTTCAATCAGCTGATTGGTACTTTGAGAGTTAACATTAAAAGAAATGGAGTTATGAAAGTTAATAAGAGGAACCTGAGACCCCTGAACAGGGACCAGATCTTGAGTACTCTTTCCATCAGTAGCAATAGGATCATCCTTCTCCTGAGAAAATTTGTCTGCATCACAGGTAAGTTATGCCTTGCCAGTAGAAATAGTTAAATATTTCGTTTTATATTTATGTGGAACCTTAGTTAGAACAAAACAATTATTTTTATTGACAATGACGTAAATTATATCATTCAAAGCCAAATCTGAAGAAGAAGGTCCCACCCCATTACCCTTGTTCCTTCCCTGTCTTTCTTTGGGGTTGGATAACTTACTATTGTAGGATTCTGGAGAAGGGTCCTTGGGTCTCCAGGCAGAGAACTTTGTATTAGTATGTTCAAATCTGCAAACAAAAGCTAACTGGCCTAGCTTGTGGCAATTAGAGCAATATTGAGGGACATCTTCATATTCAAGATATTGCCAGAAACCAATATCTCTAATACTAAGCCACACTCTTTCTAACAGGGGTTTAATAACATCAATTTCCACACAATCTGGTTACATGAGGGCTGGTTATGTTAAGAATTGTTTTATCTACCCTGACAGGATTACCCAAAAGATTCGTAATTGACATTACAGCCCAATAATCAAAAAACTTTTGAGGTAAGCCATATAAGGCAATCCAAACGGAGCAAAGGGAGAATCAGCATTAGGATTATAATTAGGTACCCATTTTGTCATCCCAATTGAATATGCTCCAAAATTTCAGATTTTGTGTAACCATCATCGATAATAATCATCATGCAATTAGAATATAATCAAAACCTGGCGACTGTCTAGTAGAGTAATCTCTATGTGGCCTTTGAATCCAAATATTCGGAAGTCCTTTCTCAGTTTGTCCATTTGTGGTATGCTCCTAGAGAACTTAGGAACCAGGGTCTAATGAAGAGGGACTTCCAAGTGGAGACATTCCGACTCTGTGAAATGCAATCCCGGCTCCCAAAATGATCTATCTTCGGTTTAGGATTGAAGGGAGCACCATAAGTTGCTATTTCAGAATTTGTATTTGTATCAGGGATTATGGCCTTTTTGAGTTCCTTGTTGCGCTCTTGAACGTATGATAAAGAAGGATTAGGTCCTATCGGCGTCCCCGCCATGTCGGCTTTTCCGGACGAAGGATAGAGGATAGGAAGGAAGGTTTTAGGTTGAGATCGCCATTGTAGCCTCCAAAAAATTAGGAAGAAGGAAAAGCGTGATTGTTAAACATCAACTTTCCTTTCGTGCCCCATTCATCCACCCTTGAAATACTCCACATTCACATTCACATTCACCTTCAATTACTTTACATTCACCTTCAATCATCCTGAAAAGAAAAGTGGTCATCATTTAAACCATTTCAACACACAAATCTTAACTATATATAATTATCCTACTGAGAAAAAACTTACAAAAATAAGTTGAAATGAATAATGGCAACTATGGAAAAAAAAACCCACTACCAGCACTAATGCTATTGCTAAAGGAAGCATGCACCATCTTTTCAAAACCTCGTAACAAGCTCTTCTACCTCCATAGGGTTACCGTTAGCCTCTCCGAGAAACCTCAACAAAAACAAATCTCTACTCTCACGATCTGTCAAGAGGCGCAATGCATGAGGCTGCGTGCAACATACTGCTTCCTGGTGGTGATTTAACACTCTGCTGCCCTTGTCGTTGTTCCTTAAGCAGCTTTCAGTTTATTCCAGTCCTCATAATTAGATACTTCTGATGTCTTATTTGCTCCCGAATAAAAATTAAGTGCTAATTCTTCTTCCGATTCAACCTTCATTTTAGAGAAGCCGTTGTGCAGGAACTTAAAATGACAGTTAAAATTTCTCTGAAATCATATTTTTTCAAAAACATGGATAAATGATCTTATGGGGAACTCTGCTTGAATAATGGTTACTATGGATAAGTATTTGCTAATGCTAGTTGCTGGTTATTTTCCATAGTTGCTAATTCTATTTGCAGGCTACCTTGAGCAAACGAATAATGGCAACTAAGGATAAGTATTTGCTGGGCTAAAGCTAGTTGTCACCACAGAAACAAAAGATTATACAGTGTAATTCAGAATAAATATTCAACACATAGAAACCCAGCCTTACCTCTATAGGAACTTCAAACTGAGTACTCATTTTATCGATTATTTTCCTTTTGTTTGACCTGAAACAGAATGACGAAGAATAAATCCCTCACCAAGGAGTCGATAATGCTCTCCAAAATAAATCAATAAAGAATTATGGAGTAAGATCGAGCAGATGTCTTTCAAGGAAAGCTAAGTAAAACGAGTAACAAAAAAAAAAAAGAAAAAAAAGAAATGCAATACTTGAATTTTTTTCTGAAACTCATTTGTACAATTAATCCCTTGTTTCTCATTGCCAACACTTGTTCTTTTTCCTTGCCAGTGTTTGGTACATTAAGTTGTATGCATCATAAATACTAAAATAAAAAGAAAGTGTTGATAGCATATACCCAACCTCCTCTTTAACATAGGTAGCAAACTAACCGTAGATGAGCAAAAGCATCATATTGAAAAGAAAAAAAAACTGGGCCAAACTTCTGAAGTTTTGAATATGGAATCTAAGTTTATATGTTGTTAAATTGAAGTGTCCTAGTCTGTCAACTAAGGGGAATCAGATTAGTAATAAGCTGCCTCGTTCAAGAAGGCAATGGTAAGGGATTCATGTTCAAATTTCTCCCACCGAAACACATGTTTACAATAAGACAATTACTGCAGCTTAAGCCAAGCAACAAACAAACCGCTATATCTCTGACCAGAATTTAAAACACCACCAAATCCTTATTGATACACAAAAAGGAAAAGAAAGAAGGGGAATTAAATCCTGTACAGACCGTCAAAATTTCAAAGCAAAGGGGAGCTAAACATCCACAACAGTTGACTGCATCACTATTTGTTGGCTTTCTGCAATAAAAAAAATAGTGATGTGCAAATAAGAATTTAAATAATTAGCAAGAATATTATGTTACCTTTGAAAGAATGATTCCCCGTAATGGTTATGATATTATTGAATGGAATAAATAGAGTACAAAAGATAGAGTAGCCCTAGTAGATCTCTAGTCTAATCATCAAACTAATCCATAATCAAATCAAATATAATCATCATATAGACTTATTCTAACACCCTGCTCAAGCGAAGCGTCGGATGCTCGCCGACGAAAAGCTTGGATAGAAAAAACTCGAACAGCGGACGAGAGAGCCCTTTAGTGAAGATGTTCGTAATCTGAAGATTAGTTGGAACATGAGAAACACGAAACTTGCCCGAAGCAACCAACTCTCGAACAAATTGATAGTCGATATCGATGTGCATCGCTTGCTTGTGAACAACTGGATTCTGAGCCAAGAAGATGACGCTACTGTTGTCACATAATAGCAGCGGAGAACCAGATAACGGGACTCGAAGATCTCGGAGAAAATGAGTAAGCCAAACAATTTCTGAAGCAGTGTTGGCAAGAGCACGATACTCAGACTCAGTGCTAGAACGGCAAACAGTGGGTTAGTTTTTGGCACTTCAGGAAACAAGGTTGCCACCAAGAAAAATAACGTATCCATAAGTGAAGAGACAAGTATCCAAACAACGAGCTCAATCAGCATCAGAATACCCCAACACCTCTGGAGAACCGGCAGACCAAAAAGTAAGACCAAAATGCATAGTTCTACGAACATATCACAAAAATCTGAGTAACAGCAGCAAAATGATCGTCTCTAGGATCCTGAAGAAACTGGTTGACAGTGTTGACCAAGAAAGCCAAATCAGGACAAGTGATGGTCAAGTATTGAAGAGGCCCAACTAGAGGGTGATACAAGATTGGATCTCGAAATGGTCGACTGGTTAAACTGTGCAGGTGAGAACCAGGCACAAATGGTGTAGAGACTGGTGCAACATCAGACATCCCTGAATGAGTGAAAATGTCCCGAGCATACTTTGATTATCCAAGAAGTAAATCTAATCAAGTAGGTGAAATTTCAAGGCCAAGAAAGAAGTGAAGAGTGTCGAGGTCCTTAATTGCAAACTCACGATGCGTCCGATCAATGAACTGCCTAAGGAGAGTTGAATCATTCCCTGTAAGAATAATATCTTCCACATACACCAGGAGATACAATAATGATGATCCTCTCAAAAGAAGAACACTAAGGTGTCAGTTGAGCTACACTGAAAACCAAGCTGAGTCAAATAAGTGCTGAAGCACTGGAACCAAGCCCGAGGAGCTTACTTAAGTTCATAAATGGCATTTCGCAAGCGACAAACATAATCTGGAAAAACAGGGTCCTTATATCCAACAGGTTGCTTCATATAAACCGAAGCATCAAAGACTTCATTGAGAAAGGCGTTCTCGATATCTAGCTGATAAAGTGTCCAGGAGTGCATGATA
>JAULKJ010297958.1:0-11775 GCA_032355405.1 Rubia balearica | reverse complement strand
GTCAATAAACTGGTCTGAGACAGCTTAGTATGCATCCAGAAATTTCCTAATACCTTTCAGATTTCTCTCACCTGCCCTCAGAAAAATTGAGGTATCATCTGCATACATCATATGAGTGAC
Organism: Rubia balearica; assembly: GCA_032355405.1. Lineage (NCBI taxonomy): Eukaryota > Viridiplantae > Streptophyta > Magnoliopsida > Gentianales > Rubiaceae > Rubia > Rubia balearica. The sequence continues at coordinate 11,655 of JAULKJ010297958.1, read as the reverse complement.
CTTAATAGCATTTGTTGTACTAAAATAATACTGCACATTACTATTTAGGAAATATGATTTGAGGGAACTTGAGAAAAATTCTGTAAGGATATCATATAAGAAAGGTGACAAAGGGTTCCCTTGTTTAATGCCCCTAGAGGCTTTGAAAAACCCTTGGGGAACACCATTGAATAAGGCTGAGAATGAAAATGAGGAAATGTTAGATAAAATGATCTTTACTAATTTACCTGAGAAACCAAATTTTAGTAGAACTGAGTTAAAAAAACCCAGGATACCATATCAAAAGCTTTATGCATGTCCAATTTCAAAATTAGACTGTGGTTATCACATTTTGTATTAAGAAATCTGACCATCAGTTGCATTTGAATGATATTATCTGCTATATCTCTATTTTGCATGAAGACAATTTGCTCTTTTGAGATTATATCATTCATATGAGGTCTCAGTCTTTCCATTAGTATTTTTGAAAAAATTTATGTAAAATGTTTGAAAGACTTATTGGCCTATAGTTAGCAAAAGACTCAGGTGTTTTTTTTTTTGGGGATTAGGGTAATCCATGTGGCTGAACTGGACTGTGAAATACGAGTGCCTAGAAGAAATTAGTTTACAGCTTCCAGGAGATCCTGTTTTATTATCTCCCAGACAAAAGTATAAAACTTTGCTAGAAAACCATCTGGACCTGGGGCACTGTCCTGATTAGATTGAAAAAATACAGTTTTAATATCTTATAAGTTGAGAGCTGAAGTAGGTTCCTGTTGGATTCAGGAGAGATGATCTTGGCAATAGAATAGAGGAAAGAGTTGAAGTATGAGGCTGAGGGATCAAGTTGATATTGGGTTAGAAGGTTATGGAAGAAAGAGACACCTTCTTGAGAAATCTCAGTTTGGTCAGTCAACCATACCCTGCACCACTTTAAATCTTGGTGATCATGGTTCTGGAGTTTTTTCTCTCTTTATTAGCCATATAGAAGAACTTGGTGTTATCATCACCAAGTTTAAGCCATTTAACCTTTGACTTTTGATGCTAGGGAATTGACTCCACTTTTAAAGCTCTAAGTAAAAGTGCCTTAGATCTAATCAGATTAATATGGTTTTGCTCAGTATCTAAATTAATCAGCTCAGTTTCAGTCTGGTTAACCTGTTGCTCCGCCTTTGAGATATTATCATTAATATTCCCAAATGATTCTCTGTTCTAGTTTTTCAGAATTTATTTTAATTCTCCTAAGTTTGAAGTTGAAAAGCTCTATGCCATAAAGATGACAAGGGAGGTTCCAGTTTTGTGGATCAAAGGTCTGAGTTTATTTTCTCTATTAAGCCACATGGTCTGAAATTTGAATGGTTTTGGCAAACTACTTTGGGATGATTGAATGGAGAGCATCACAGGAGCATGATCATAGGAGGTTCTATTTAATATCTGAATGGAACTATTGGGATATAACTGGCTCCAGTCTTGGGTACACAAGCCTCTATATAGCCTTTTATATACCCTGCCATGCATTCCATTTTTTTGACCATGTGAATTGGGGACCTATCGTTTTAATATGGACTAAGTTAAGAGAGTCTATTAATTCTTTAAAATCATGTTTACCATCAGGTTTGTGTGTGTTATTTCCTTTATACTCAGACTGGGAAGTTATTACATTAAAATCACCAATTAGGCGTTTGGGAGATTGTGGCAGATCCAGCAAGTCTTGCCACAATTGTTGTCTTAATGATCTTAAAGTTTTAGCATAGACAAAAACGTCAAGACATGGAATATTATTCCATTTATCCACAACAGATATTACAAAGCATTGTGAATACTGAGAATGAAAAGTACAAGAAATAGAGTCATCCCACATCAACCAAATTTTTTGATTTTCGGCAATTGGTGGTTTGTGAGTCCAAGTTTCTTCTTTAGGATAATAATTTCCTTATTATCATGAATTTTTCAATCAAACATAAAAGAGAGATCATGTGTCTTACAATTAGTGGCCTTATCCTGGGGATGGACTTATTGTAGCATCTACTATTCCAAACTAGACAATTAGCAGCTATGTTTGGTTAATCATTTAATTAATTAATTTTATTCCTCTTGGCAGATCTTAAAATCATATTTAGACCAGTGAAATAATTCTTCATCTTTGTTCCAGAAACTTTTTTATTTTTAGGTTTAACAGAAATGATAGTCCTTTGTCGGGTGGATTCATCATTACCTGATATTACCTGATTAGAATCTTTGGAGCATATAAGGTTATGATCATCTGTAACATCTTCCAGGTCCTAAACTTCCTCAGTGTTGTTGGAGGAGCAATCTAAGAGGTTTGGCTCAAGGTCCTCATCGCATCCTTCCTCTTCTGCTGATTGGAGTACACCTCTTCATCATTAATTCCCTGCAAAAGTGCAGAACTATTATTAGTGGAAATTAGTTCCTCATAGGGGACAAGTGCTAGAACTGTAGAACTGAGTGATTTAATGTTAGGAGAGAACAGTGGAGAAAGATCATCCTTACGGTGACAGCTCAAAATCGAAACCCTGATATTCGCTATAAGATTTGCCTCTTCTTGAGAGAGTAGCATCGGAGGAGATACCTCTTGATTTGGTGAATGAAAAGCATCTTGGAAAGAATCATATATTTTACTCATCAGGACGTTTTCTTTCTCATCCGGATTTAATCCTGAGGAACTAGCTATGTTCTGAGCTCTTTTCCTTTTCCAGACTTCAGGGGTTCTTCTAGAGCAGTTCTTGTAGCTTTTTGGGGACCCTTTTGGAATGATAGATTTGTTTGGTGAATCCCTCCTCTCAAGAAAACTTGAAGTATTATCTTCCAAGTGAGTAGCTATATCTTCATGGAAAATTATCACAAGGGAAATGGCTTCCCCAGGAGAGGGGTAGGGATTTTGGTCTGCAGTTCTGTTACCCCTCTTAAGTTCCTTCTGCGGCTTGAATCAGTATGCCCTAGTTTTAAACATGTAAAGAAGTAGGAAGGTTTGGATTCGTAGACTATATTATACCATTTATTTTTAGCACTTGAACTTAACCTAATCCTGCATGGCAGGGATTTCCTAAGGTCAACTTCAACACATAATTGGATGGCTGAGGGTCTAGTTAAATTCCTAGTTGGAGCATCACCTTGAACATATTTTCTCATAGAGTTCCCTATTTCTTTTAGCACAGAGGGATGGAAATAATGTGTAGGGGGATACTATATTTAACCAGATAGGCACAAATGGCGGTTCTTCATCAAGATCAAAATCTGTGGACCATTTAAGAACACACATAGAGTGAGTACCGATATCCCATGCCGCTTTTCTCCATACTCTTTGTCTATCACTCTCCCGGTTAAAAGTAATTCTAAAGTGCCTCGAGTTCATCCCTGTCACTTGAAAATCATCCTTTAGCAATATCGTCTTCATCTCTTTTCTGATAAGATCCAGAGTTGGGTGACCCCTTGAGAATTTGCTTTCGAGCACATGATTGAATGGAATGGCTATCTCTTCAATCTACATTTAAGGGAAAATACATGTCGTTTCACCGTCATTTGAAGGACAGGGTGTAGTTGAAAGGATTTGGTTATTGGTGTCAATTGATTGGGAACAGTGTTAGGGTTGATTAGAGATTGGAGATAGATAGGCGGGCTCTTGCCTTGTGGCGGAGCCGCCATATTAGAAAGGAAAGTTGAGGTATTCTGGCTAAGAATTGGAAAATGTTAGCCATTATCGGCTCTAAGATGAATTGTCAAAAATGATTTTAGAGCAGAGGGGTTTTATAGAGAGAGCATTATTTTCAACTTGAAAATTAAGATAATAAAATATTACAAAGTAGTGCTAAAATGTATAAAGTTTCAAGAATTTAACATATAAATATAGGATTTCATGTCAAAATATCAAATTTTACTTTAAAACAAATGATTGTAGTGTACAAATATAATTTTGATAAAACATCAAAAGACTTGGTTGAAACATCAATTACTGTAAATCAAATATCATATTTTGGGCAAAAAAATTCTTGTATCGCGCGGGAAAATTTGACCTGCGAAATTTATGACTCGGAGTCCTGACCCCCGAGTTTATTGACTCATATTCTTGACCCACGAGATTCTTATGAATCAAAATCATTAATTTTCAAAATACTTACAATCAGTACGCCAAAAATTATATTTGCACCCAAAATCCCTCCTTATTTCCCAAACTTTTTATAAATTCTATTTGGTACCCCATCCCATATACACTTCCCTATGTTACATATTAATTCATGGTCTCACTAAAGATGATCTGATACAGAATCTTTTCATTTTCGATATTTGTGTGTGTATTCATAGAAAAAAGATGTTACAAAAATAAATTAGAGAAAACAATAAAGAATAAAAATATTGGATGAAAACAAAAATACATTAAATTTAAATTTCCAAAAATTTGGAGTTGGAAATTAGATTTGCTTGAATCCATTTTTAATCACTTTAAAATACCTTGGACCATAAATTTTGATGGAAGTGAATAATAAAGAACCATAACTATTTTTAATATAAGTTTTAAGTTTTCTTAATGCGTCTTTAATAGGTATGGAATTTGGAGGATGAATTTTGAAAAGGAATGAGTTGATACAATGACGATGAATTTATGGGATGTGGAGAGTGAGGAAAAGGATTCATCTCCAAATCATATCCCTCATGTGGGCTAAATGTGACCCATTTGTTCCTCTCTCTTTTTTCCCCATTTTTTTTAGAGATCCAATCAATTAATGACATGTGACTAATGGTACAGGAATTTAGCAATCAACTGACAAATTAACAGTAAGAAAAAAAAAAGAGTTTACACTTGTTTCCATTAGCAGAAAAAAGTGTTGTTTTTATTTAAAAAATTATATAAATTTCACCAAAAAATTTTATTAAAAAAATGTGTATAATTTTGGGCAAACATTTAATAAGTTTTCACAACTCTTTGATAATTACACCTCATCTACTAAAACTCCAATCCATCTCCATTTAACCCATCTCCTCTCTGCTAAAATAGAAGATTTAACCCTCTTTTTTGCCAAAATGTATTTCTATAGGTATACAAAAAGAAACTTCTATGCATACGAATATCTCTAACTAAAATCAAGTTGAACAACCAAGGTGAATCAGTCTAATTGGCCAGTCTAATCAAATGTCGTGTATGACTGGATTGAAAATTGTACAACCTTACCTAAAACTGCAAATCTGACATAAATCATGCGATCCAAATTGTTGAAATTTAATTACTTGATCGACTTACACTCAAATTTCTCCTGAACCAACTTTATATTTTATATCTGAAATCAATAAAAAAATTAGGAAATATCTTTATATGTTTAAATTAGCACAAATAACTGGATCTAATGTTTCTAACAAAAAATATCTCTTTTAAACAGGCCAATTTTAAAAGTAAATACAAATAGAACACAAAAGAACTTAAATAAGAAAAACAAAATTACCCTATGACCCATTGACCCAAAGTACAACTCAACCTAGATGAAGAAACCACATAATCTGCTATTCTAGGAACTGGCCGCCTCAAAAAATTACCGAACCTTGAAAAATCACCGTGGGACGAGAGGTGACAAAACGAGCCACTTCATCTCACCACTCAGAGTTCTTAATTAACTGTCAACTGGTATGTTGACGACTTCTATCTACTGTGGGTATTCATTGAGCGAGCACCTCCAATTGAATACGATTTCTATAGAATCACACAAACAAAAATAATATGCAGGAGAATTATTTTTTTAAGAAAATTTTTTAAAGAAAATTTTTAGAGGGATATTGGTGAGGAACTATTTTATTACTTGACAAAGTATTGTATAAGATCGTATTATGGTGAAACCAGAGTCCAAGTAAAACTTTTAGATAGGCATGATTTCAATTATAATTATAGAAAATTTGAAGTATAGGTTAGAATTCTGGTTCAAATATCATTTTTGAGTACTAGAAAAAACAATTGAAAATTTATGGATTTCGGGGAATTAAAATCACAGGGTTCGAATTCCCTTTGCATATCCCATGCCACAGGTCACCCAACCTTTTAGGGGTTAACTGTGCTACTTAGACCATCTCCAACGCGGGATTCACTTGGATTAACATTGATTGCCACATAAGACAAATTGACTTCTAAACCAAAATAATGCCTTCAACGCGGTAGTCATTGGAAACCTTCAATCTGACGTGGATGCAAATTTCTATTTACACCATCGAATATAGTTTCTGTTTTCATACCCTTACACTGACGCTCTCGCTTTGACACGTATAAATCTTTGACCAAAATTTATCCTTTTTCATTATTTACATAGCAATATAACCGTATCCAAACACAATAAAATTTCTTTAAATTTTTTAATAATCAATAAATAATTTTAAAATTACGATTTAATTTTTTTTGTTAGATATAATTATCGAAAAGTATGAACTTTGACTTTTGATATACATATGTATAATTTTCACCAATCAATTAAGATAGTTAATTATTTTACACATAATACTATATTAAATTAAATGTAATCAAATAACTCAACTAAATTTATAAAAATTAGTTATATTTAAAATAAAATATAATTTAAAATATATATTTTGTATAATATAATAATAGAATCAAATCCTCGTGTTATCAAGCTACTGAAATGAAATGAATTATATATTACTATGCATTTTTTTATAGTTTCAAACACTTCACAAATACAGTCACGTTAATAAAAACTGATAATTATGTAAAATACTAATCAAAATTATTGGTTAAATGTTTCGTATAGAAAAGAAAACATTAAAATGCAGGTTTAGCATTGGAGAACAAAGTTTCCAAAACCAAAGAATTCCAATTACGTCATACTATTTGACATGTGTCAACGATGTATACGGAAGACCCTCGTAGTATAGGAGATACTCGTAATTATGCTAGATCGCAATGATTATCGTCTGTGTCCCACGTACGTCTTACTCGGCGAGGTTGCTCTCCTCACAACAAACCCATAGAGGGGCGTGAACAAGTGCACATCGAAACACTTGAATTTATAGTATGAGTCCTTACAATGAAGGGACAAGTGAAATATAAAGCCCAGATAACTTTAGCAATAACCCAATGTCATTTCCAATTATATTGCTAAAAGGTAACCATGCGTAAAGGAGGACAAATCCAATATTCAACATATATGTTGTACGGAAGTAATTCCATTTGAACATAGAATCTCAAACCTCAAATTGAAATTAAAACCTCAAACTCCAACCTAAAATTAAAAAATCGAACCTCAACCTCAAATGATCAATAACATCCCAAACCTCAAATAGCAAAATCAAAGATGGGTATGGTGGAAATAGAATCCTTGGAGGTAGAGGCATCGGTGGCATCTATTGAGGCGTACAATGGCGATATTAGTGGATGCGTACAGTGGAAACACCGACAGATGTGTATCATGGCAATGCGGGTTGAGGTATACGGTCGTGATGGGGATGACCAGGTTGAGGTGTACAAAGGGGATGAAGTTGCCAGGATGGGGACGTACGGTGATGACAAGATTGAGGATTGGTGGAGGCATGCAGTGACGAAGAGGCTGAGTGGGTGGAGACGTGTCGAGGCGACGATAAAATGAAAGGAAAGAGGCTGAAAAATTGGGGGGAAATGAGAGAGGCTACAGAATCGGGAGAAAAAGATAAGGATAGAAGTGAAACCCCGGCCTTAAATAGTTGGACTAAATAATCCAATGAAAACAGTCCACTAAAGGTGGTTTATTAATAGAATCACCTTTAATCAATCCATCAAAGGCAGTTCCTCGAGAGCTGCCTTTAATCAGATACTAACCTTTTTTAAATTTAAGGGGATCTTAAATAGAGCAATTCCAAATTCGGAACCTCTTCCCAAAGGCGGTTCCTCAAAAAAATTAAAGAAACTAATTTCTTACATTATCTTTAATAGAGGTTTCTACACTAGTGACTTCATGGTTTGAAAGGCCACGGTATTACATTGAGGTTTGTTACTCATGAAGGCCTCACCCTTTTGAGGTAGTATCAGGTAGAATAGATACGAGAGCATGTTCTTCTGTCATTCGACTTATATTCTTCATTTCCTATTTCTGTAGAAATTTTGCTGTATTTCCTTACTTTATGGGGATGTTTATTTGCTCCCTTTTGCTATCATATAGGGCTAGGGTGGTAGTAAGCACTTGTTTGAAACAAGGTACACCTACCCCGTTTGGAAACTTATTATGATTTTGCATTTTATATTATTTACCAATTCAAAAAAAAATGAACCCATTGATATGTGCTTTACAAACTATAAATATGTTTAATATATGATCAATGCATTCAAATAAACTATAACTACAAACACAAACACAAACCGAATAGAAGAAAAAACACACAATGTATAAAACATCAAGAACAATGTATCCCTATGAACATTATAATAAAAATATTATCATAAACACGACGATGTAATTAGTGAGATCGAAACATACAAGTAATTTACAGTGTGAAAATATTTTTAATTTGTCAAAAACTATTCTAATATTTGAACATGTAAATAAATAATTAATTTATTTGTTGCTATTTGATTGCTTTTTTACATTTTTAAATTCATAATGAAGATAGATTGTAGAAAATATAGGGAAGGTCTCAGAAAAGGTGGCTATTCATAAGGTTATGGATAGGCTGGGAATTATTTTGATGGTGTTCATTTTGTAATTAAGGAAAACTTAAGTTTTTAAGTTAAACACTTAATTTAGTTTTGCGGTAACCTTTTATTGATGGTTCTTTTTCTTCTCTTGCTCTTGTCATTTGGTTTCTCTCCTTTGTTTTCCTCCTCTACTCTGCCTCTTCTCCGCCTCTTCTTTGTTTCACCATCGACACTCGTTTCTCTGCTTCTTCTCAACATGTTCTTTGTTTCTCCGGCATCGACATTCCGTTTCTTTACGAGTATTTGCATCGTTCGCAACTGAGGTATGTCAGATATGTAGGATTTGTTTCCAGACTGTATTATTAATCATTTTTTGTTTGATTTACTTTTCCACTTGATTACTCCCGCACAGGTTTCATTGGTTATAGGTTATGTCTTAGATGAATAAGGTTTCTTACCAAGTTGGTGATCAAACTAGTTGCGATTATAAAATCCATCGTAAGTAACTGCTTTTGACTTCAAAAATTGAGAAATTATCAGTTTACTTATATGTTGCATCTGTTACATCTAGTGTGTACTTGTTAGTTGTACATGTATGAATTTTATGTTCATTTGTTGTTAATGTTCATTTTAAGCTCGGAATTGTATCTGTTTACTTCTATGTTGCATTTATTAGTATCCAATATGTACTTGTTAGTTGTAGTGTGCATACCTTTAAATTTTGTTTTTTTGTTGAATGTTATTTTGGATCAAGAACTACATCTGTTTCCTTATATGGTGCATTTGTTAGTATCTAATGTGTACGTGTTAGTTCTACTTTGTATTCCTTTTAATTTTCATTTGTTGTTGAATGTTCGGTTTGAATTAGGAATTGCATCTGCTTACTTATATGTTGCATATGTTAATATCTAGGTTGTACTTGTTAGTTATACAGTGTATGACCTTTTATTTGTATTTTTTGTTGATTGCTAATTTTGAATTAGGGACTGCATATTTTTACTTATATGTTGCATTTGTTAGTATTCAGTGTGTACTTATTAGTTGTACTGTGTATGACTTCTTGTTTCCATTTGTTGTAGATTGTTCATTTTGAATTAGGAATTGCATCTGTTTATTTATATGTTGCATCTGTTATGATTCACATGTGTTGATTGTTCATTTTGATTTAGGAATTTCATTTGTTCACTTATATGTTGCATTTGTTACTATTTAATGTGAATGACTTTTTACAGGAGTTGGATCTAAACGTGAATTGGTTATACCTTTTAAGGAATCGAAAAATAATGAACACTGCACTCCACAAGACGTTCCAACATGAGGAGGATCCTGATGAAGATGGAATTGAACTTGAGGAATTCGAAGATGACACACCCTTTATGATTGATAATTGATCATTGTATTAGAGATTGTTAATTGATCTATATAGGAATACTGTTGTAAATATAAGTTCCCTAATGGGAGACTTATGTCAATGAATAATGAATATACCTATCTTTATTCCAATTTTCTTTTCATAGCGACACTAGTAGTATGTGTTTTAGTTTGACACTTGAATTTTTGTTACCAATATCCTTTATTTTCCTCTCTTTTTTATTGAAGAACCACCTTCTGGGTCTACACAACTAATATGGTTGATAATGTCACCTTTAAAATATTTGATTGAGCAGCACACGAGCACTTGTAGAATTTGTCTCTTATATTTTCTTCTGTTAAGATGTTGAGAGTCTTTCCTGTATCTGAAACCGATAACATTCACATGGATTTTATACAAATTATGCAATTCTTGTACATTTGTTTATTTTGACTTTTTGTGAAATCTATTTGATTTAAATCAAGGAAATCTGCTCCTGTGTTTGAAAACAAATACTCCCTATGTCTCAGTTGAAATTGCACTCTTGTTTTTATGACACTTTTCTCTATCAAAGTTTGACAATATATTTGAATACATATGTGAATAATAATACTACCGCATATGATATTTTTTTATTCATCGTAACAATTACTTTCCAGACATCAACTTTTTATTTACTGTTATCATATGTATGTAAACATATTAACGATCAAATATGTTTCTTGAATGGCGTTCTAATGATTGCAGTACAATTTTAGCTGGGACAGAGGGTGTACATATTTTAATGTAATCAGTACAATTTGTGAGGTTGAAAATGCAGTCTATATGAAAATTGAAAAACTATAGAATTATGTAACCTTTGTTATGTGTACTATAAGAAATACTAGTTTTAGAAAATCTTCGTGTCAATTGAAATCTAGTTGTTTGAATTAAATTTTCTTCGATGCACGGGGTGATTGATAATTTATCTGTTCCAATTGTTATTGGTGCCAATCTTCTTACAAATTGAACTGGATTAGTTGATCGAAGAACGACTGGTCAATTAGAAAATTCATCGGAAATGGAAAGGTTTTGGAGAGGAACAGATTGATCAAAAAGGGAAGTGCATGTTGGCAACATGATGTTTTGGCTTGCTAACCCGCCCCTTCCTGGCATTGCTCAAAAAAACACAAAATCATTTTTCATGGGAGAATGTACTCACTAAACCAAGAGGGAACTGTGATCAAAGATAAGAATTTGTATTGTTTCTTCAATTCCTACTACTATGCTACCTATGGGGTAGATAGTGGCAAGACCAGGGGTCGTCCACAGAGATGTTAGGAATCAAAGAGTTAATTACACACAGCTGCGATCGGGTCATCAATTCGATCACGTGTCAGAAATAGCTAGTATTTCTAAAATAGGCTTTGGGGAGAGGTTTACTAACAATTACTAGCATGAAAATTACAAGAAAATAAACTGTATAAACTAGCACTCGTAGAGTATTTGTGTAACATGATCGGTGTTGTTTTGATACTCGATTCCATCACATACAAGATATACAAGCCTATTATAGTGTTTATGACACGTGGTGTGATAGATGGTCAACACTTCCACATACCTGTCACGAAGCGTGGGCATGTAATCTTCCATCGGCACCGCATCCGTCATTAGGGAAGTGCAACAACAACCCTGCCTGTTGTGTAGATCTAAATCTCACTCGTGCTAT
>JAULKJ010297948.1:0-11775 GCA_032355405.1 Rubia balearica | reverse complement strand
CACAAGTTCATCCGAATGTGATAGCAATTATTATAATGTTTATGACGAGTTGTCATGAACTCGAGATTAATCCTAAATATAGGTTGCTCCGCTCATTATATAGTGTGACACATCGGGGGAACAAGAGAGATGCTATTATTACATTTTCCAGCAGATTCAAGAAGCAAAAAAGCTTTTCTCACTCCTTCCAATTTGTCTTGAGATAATTGTAAATGGTTCACCTTTTATTGTAGTTGAAGGTAAAAGATCCCTTCATGGAATAAATATGTCGTTAATGACTCTTCAAAGGGGAAAAGTATGTTCCTCATAGTGATCTCAAAGATGCCAGAACTGTCTTCATGTCACATGCACCGACTATAAACATTTTAAGGTTAAAACCTTGACTGGTGGCTTTATGTGGGCACTTGAGATCTATCAAATATACATATATGAGAAGCTCGAGTATAAGAAGCAACAGTGTGTTGCTGCTGAAAAATAGAAAAGAGCTATCGAATGAGATAACCCTCCCCAGCCGAAACTTAAAAAGCTCAATCAAGAACCCCATCTTCAAATTCTATCTCAAACGTTTGACCATTCGAAAGGTGCCTTAGTGATAGAATTTATTTTGCACTGATTTTTCTTTTCCTATTTATAACTCTTTATTCTTTCATTTCTTAATGGGTCTTAGCAAAACTTTGAGTTGAAGAAGGGTGGTCGACAACAAAAAGACAATTTGGGCAATCCTCCTGTGAGTAAAACTTCCTCCTTTTTTTCAGATGGTCTTGTGCAGAGCAGTAATGCACAAATAGTTGGCAATAATAAAAAGAAAATCCTAGAATTTTTTCGCTAGCAAGCAGCATAAAAAGGGGAGGAATGATCGAACCCTTGAAACTCTCTATATTCCTCGATTAACTCACACCTTATTAAGTTCTCTTTTCTTGGATAAGACAGTTTTGGGAGGCTTAGTCAAAGACCCCGGGGTTTGGGAATATCCTCGAAACCTTACCTCGTATCCTCTTTCTCTATTTATGTGTGTGTGTGTGTATCACATTTTATTTCATGTATCAAGAATCCCATTCTCTATCCTATTTTTCTGGTAGTGTTGGGTGCCAAACAAGAAAATCTTCATGAGAAAAGTTTAAAACTTTGTAAGGAGGTCCAACATAAGAGCGGAAAACTAATTAAAGTAAAAGAGGAGCTCAAGGGGAAAGATGAAGAGCTAATCCATTTAAGGAAAGAATTAAAGAAGAGAAAGGAGAGTTATGAGGTCTTTGAGGCTGAGAAGATAATACTTGGAAAATATTTGGAGAAGGTTAAAGATCTGGAAGCCCATGTCTCCTTACTCGAAGCTTTCAAGGATAAATGGATGAAGACTCAAGAATTTTACAACATATTCTTGGATTTCCTCCAATCCTTGCTGGATGCTGGCTGTCATTCCTTTGTTGAGGACATGGTTATTCTAATATTCTTCAATCTTCTCCCATTTCAGAAGATCGACTGTCTAAATACTTGCCTCAAGCCTGACACTAGTGATGCTCTTGACAAGAAATGTGAATAAGCTACCAAGGATGGAGGTCTTTGAGTAGCTCTTCTGGATTTATTGAAGTCTTCAAAATGATTTTATACTGTTGAGGAAGTCCGTGCTCTTTCCCTCAAAACCATAATTCCAAAAAAACACCTAAGGTGAACAAGCATCAAGCAACTGAGGATGGGGTAAACCAAACCACTATCGAGGGAGGCGATTCTAGGGTATATTAGAGTGTAAATTTTCCCCCATATCCTCCTTATTTACTCTTGTTATTTATGAAGAAGTATTGTTCCCCTTTCCTCAATTTATAATTTTTACTGTCTTCGTAGTGCAATGCGTTGAAGAGAGAATTATAGAATGCTTGTCGAGAGCTCTCCAAAACCAAAACAAAGTTGGAAAACACCATAAGGAACATGATAAATATGATGTTGGACTTGTGAAAGTGTAATAAGGAACTAGAATCTTGGCACGATAGTAGTCATCCCTCAATGCAAAGGATTTTAAAAGATCTCTATGAGAAGAATGTGGAATTGAATTCAAAGAATATGGAATTGAATTCTTGGAAAAGTGGTGAGCATCCAGCATTTCAGGGATCTCGAAGCAAGGAAGTGTAAAGTGGTACTATCCCTCGAAGTATTTAACTGTGATCCTACTGAGAAAAGTTATTAGGATAATACTATTCACCATATAATGTGTCAGTTTGGGTCCCAATCCCAATGTCTCGCAGATGCAAACAGAGTGGCAATATTTTTTACTGCCCTCAACCTTAACTAGACTAAAACTTATAAATTTAAGGCTCGGGTGGGCGAGGTAGTGTAACTTCATGAAATGGTTCTCAACGAGAATGATAGATTAACTAAGGCCTTAGCCAAAAAAACTAAAGTCGTAGATGGAAATTCCACACTAATCGAGTCCTTGGCTGCTGAGAACTCTCGACTTGAAAAGGAAAACAATGAGCTACAATACACCCACCATCAACTATGTTGAAAGACTTCGAGTCCACGGATTGTATATTGGTGTTCTTTATACGAAGTTTATCACCGATATTCCTAGTTTTCTTATTAGAGCGGCAGATAACTGGGTTATTAGCTACAAGGTATTTATCAAGGGAACCCCTCGTCAAAAGGTGGTGTATGATGCTATGACATAGTGGCTAAAATAATTTCCTCATATACGCCCTCAATAGGAGGATCAAGAACTTCGTCAGCCATTACTTCAAAGGCTAAAAATAATGCCAGTGGTCGTAGGTCCTCGAGGACTCATACGTCTAATGGAAACAGGGGTAAGACAAATAGTAAAAGAATCTTTTCCAGGACTAATAATCTTCAATTGAATAATCTAGAAGATGATGACCAAAAAATTCTCAACCCTAAACGTCCTCGCACCAGGACCATAATTGATCCTTCTGAGTATCCCAAAGAAGAGCAAAATTGGGACTTTCAATGGGCAGTTGGCATTAAAATTGAGGAACTAGAGGAAAAGATATGAAACTTATCTCCTTAAGAATATTAGACCTTGAAATTTTATTGTAACTTTAAAAATTATAATGTATGATAGCTATTCTTTATCTCTTCTTCCTCGAGTCTTAAGACTATCGAGATGTTTACTTCAATTCTCCTATTTAAGATACATGTGAAGTTTAACCATTGAACCTAATTTGTAGCATTTTGCTTATAATGTGAAATAATGGGCAACGTGACGCATACTCTGTAAAACAACTAGCAGCGTCTCGCTTACCATATAAAAACAATAATAATTCTAATGTAGTGCATAACATAAAAACTTCATTCAATCAGTTGTACATAATTTCATGCAAAACTGAGATATCAATTACAAAAGTGCAGTGCATGACATACAAGCTTCATTCAATCAGTCACAGCACATGACGTACGAAACTGAGATATCGATTACAAAAAGTGCAACGCATGGCGTAAAACTTACTCCGTCGGTCTCAGAGCATGGCATACGAAACTGATCCAACCATTATGAGAAGTGCAGCACAAGGTGTGCAACTTATATTCCATCTGTCGCAGCGCACGTATGAATCTAAGATAACATTAACGAGAAATGCAGCGAATAGCTTAGAAGACTTAAATACATAGCATAACATCTTCAAACCTTTAACATATGTCCCATTCACCAAGAGCTGATGATACTTTCCAAAGTTGACAATATTCCATCGCCCTGGAACCTGACCACCACCCATAGTTTCGAGTGTGTAACTGACTCCTGGGTCTGCTTCCACAACCTTGTAAGGTCCTTCTCAATATACAACTAACTTTCCCTCAGGCTCATGCCGAATCTTCTCATTTTCCCTCATAACAAGATCTTTAGAGCTAAACTAAACCTTCCAGACCCTTCAATGATGATAACATTTAAATTCTCCTTCACCTTAGCTTCATGTAGGGATGTCGATTCCCACTTTTCTTCCACCAGATCGAGGTCCATACGACGATTATCTTCAGTAACCTTTCCTTCAGAAACTGCTATCACCCTTAGGCTTGGTAAACCAATCAATGTAGGGATTACAACTTCCGAAACATAAACTAAGTTATACGGTGTTTCTCTTGTGGCAGAGGATTCAACTATTATATAGGCCCACAAAACACTGGGTAATTCACATATCCAATTCCCATCGGCGCCCTCGAGTCTTGCGTAGATACCATTTACAATTGTTTGATTGGTTACCTTAGCTTGGCCATTTACTTGGGAATGATACACAGATGTCACCTTCTGCAGAATCTTATATCCCTCACGCCACCTTTTGAAAGGATCATTGGAAAACTGTGTCCCATCATCAATTATTATGATTTTTGGAATTCCAAACGATAAATGATGTTCTTCCAGCAGAATGCGATTACAGACTTACCTTTCATGTCGTCAATGTTTTTGCCCCAAACCATTTTGTAAAATAGTCGATGGTCACGATAAGATACCTGAACTGCCTCGGGGCCTCTGGAAAAGGTCCTACTAGATAGATCCCCCACTTATCAAATGGCCACAAACTATGAATGTTCATCATCTCATCCCGAGGAACATGGATAATTGGCGCATGCTTTTGGCATTGATGGCAAGCTTGAATATATTTATTAGCGTCATCAAACATCATTGGCTAGTAATATTCGGCTCGGATGATCTTCTTTGCCATAGATCGAGCCCCTTGATGGCTACCACATATACCTTCGCAAACTTCTATGATCAAATAATCTTCTTCAAAATGAGTGACACACCTAAACAATGGCTAAAGATGACCCCATTGATACAAAACTACATCTTGAAAGGCATACCTTGGAGCTTTCAATATTATCTTTCTTGTTTCAATTGCATCCTCTGGCAGAACTCCATCTCGAAGGTAACTAATAATAGGCTCCATCCAAGATTCTCCATCCTCGAGGGCCCGTTTCTCAAAATTGTGCTTATCTTAAGTCTTTATAAGTAACTGCTTTTAGGATTGGATTCCTAAATCCGAAAAAGCAAGCTTGCTCATTAACTGCTTAGGGATTTTCTCTTTTGGCACCTGTGTCAGGCTATAAGTTTGGAAGCCATTCAACAAAGGCTCTACTACCTCCAAATATCTCTACAGACTGCATTCCCTAGCCTCATATTCTCCTTTGACCTGTTGGACTACAATTTACAACTCACTGAATATCACCAAATTCTCCACCTTGAGCTCCTTAGCCTGACGTAGTCCTATAATCAATGCCCCATACTTAGCTTTACTCTTTTAGGCTTTAAATACAAAGTTGAGTGCATATAGGTAATCCTAGCCCTCGTGACTAGTGAGCAACGCTCTTGCTCCACTTCCTCCCGAGTGTGAGGGCTTGACCCTTGATTTCTGCTCTGGGGAGATACTGTATTTCATGCTCTCCTAGATCAATAGCCCATTTCATCACCCTCCCTGAAACCTTTGGCTTTAAAATAATTTTCCTGATGGGGTGATTGATAAGCAACACTACCATATTCCCCTGTAAGTAGGGACACAACCTTCGTGCTGCATGAACTAGTGTCAAGATCAACCTCTCAAGAGCTTTATACCTCGTCTCAGGCCCTTGTAAAGCTCGACTTACGAAATATATGGGATGTTATTTTCTATCCCTCTCATTTACCAGCACTGCAATGATAGCCAAAAATGAAGCAGAAGTGTGCAGAAACAACACCTCGCATCTCTCCGGCTTCATGAGCGTTGGAAAAATTTGAAGGTGTTCTTTAAAATGCTTGAATGCCTCCTTTCATTTCTCTATCCATTCAAATTTATTTACTCTTTTGATTACATAAACGAATGGTAAGTACTTTTATTCCCCCTTTGAGAGGAACCGACTTAAAGCTGCCAGAAACCCAATAAGCTTTTAGACATCCTTCAACGTCTGCGTACTCTTCATTTTGATTAGGGGCTCGACCTTCTCAGGATTAACATCTATACCCCTCTCAGACCATAAATCCACGGAATTTTCCAGCTCATACTCCAATCACACACTTAGCTAGGTTTAGTTTCAAGTTTTCCCCCTCAATGCTCCTCAAATGTCTCTTTTAATTCTGCCAGAAACTTATCATTACTCCAACTATTCAGAACCATATCATCCACATATATATCTACACTTCTACCTAATGGTTTCTTAAGCAATTAGTCCACTAGCCTTTGGTAAGTTAGTCCTACATTCTTAAAGCCAAACGACATCTTCTTGTAACAAAACGTACCAACATCCGTGATTAAAGAAGTTTTCTCCTTATCCTATTCTGCCATGAATATCTGATGGTTCCCTTTATGAGCATTAAAGAAAGCCAAGATTTGATACCCAGCTATGGCTTCCACCAACTTATCAATTGGTGGCAAAGGATAACTATCTTTAGGGCAACATTTAGTCAGATCTGTGAAATCAATGCATATTCACCAAGCTCCATCATGCTTTGGGGCCATCACCAAGTTATCCAACCATTCTAGATAAATTACTTGATCGATAACCTCTGCTTTAAGAAACTTCTCAACCTTCACCTTAATAGCCTCCGCCCTCTCCGGGGAGAATACTCTCCTCTTCTGTTTAACTAGATTTATCGAGGGATCGATATTCAACATATGGACTGCCAGTCTCGAGGGTACTCCTGTAAGATTTGATGTATTCCAAGAGAACACATCACTATACTGATCGAGCAGAATTCCCAATTTTTCCTTGACATATTTAGGCATCAATTTCCCCACAACCACTGTACCCAAATCTCGAATAGGAAACTATTCTGTATTAGTTGGACCAACCTCTCCATGTACCGAGGCCACATCTCTCGCCTTCCTTGCTCCCTTTACTGCTGTCAAATTACAAGTTTTAGCTACCACCTAATCTCCTCTAATGCAAGTTACCCCTTTATCCATGGGAGTGATAGGGGGACCACACAGCTCGAGATGACACATCTATGGTCTTCCAAGGATCACATTGTAAGGTTGTCCCCGTTTCTATGGTCCTTTGAAGACCAGGTCAGAACCGTGAAAATAGAAACGGGGACAACCTGGAATGTGATCCTTGGAAGACCATAGTCAGAACCAGGTCAGAACCAGGTCTCGAGGTCTCTATCAATTCTTTTATCAATTCTTTTATCAACCTGGAATGTGATCCTTGGAAGACCATAGTCAGAACCAGGTTGTCCCCGTTTCTATTTTCCTGGTTCTGACCTGGTTGCTCACAAGGTCACTCCTCCTGCCTTTTCGGACCTTGATCTCGAGGTCTCTATCAATTCTTTTATCAAATCTGCCTCAATTATTATGATAATTCCTTATATATGGTTGCCAAGCCTAATAATCATTCCTTGGTCTTGGGGGTTCCCCACGATCTTCATGTTAAGGTCCCGAGCCTTGAAATCGAGCTTCCTTGCACATCTTTCAATATCCATTCTGAGATGGCTACAATCATTCGTATCATGACCATAATTTTTTTGGTGATTGCAATATAGGTTCGTAGCTCTTCTCGCTGGCATTGCATTTGTTGCATCTCTCATAGGTAGGGGTGCTAGGAACATACGTTGATGTATATTTATAATCCGTGTTGGAGATTTATTCATGGGTGTATACCCCTCGAAACTAGGCCTGGTTAGTTCTACTGGTTTCTTCCCGCAAAAGTTATTATTCCTCTCATGTTTATCAACCAAGCATTCCTTATTTATTTTGGAAACTTTCTCTACCTTTGAGTACTACTTAACAACTTCCTGAAAATTTTGTAAGGTCCGAGGAGTGTTGGTGGTTAACTTCTTGTACAACTTCACATCCTGCATACCTATCAAATACCCTTGGAACACTTCGTTCTCTGTACTTTCTACCACCCTCAAACTTTCATCCACATATCTATGATAGAAGGCCTTCATAGTCTCCCCTGGCTTTTGCTTGGTTTGGTACAATTCAGGTTAAGTATTAGTGAACTTCTTCTTCTAAGCATACTGACTTAGAAGAGCCACACTTAAATCTCGGTAAGAGTGCAAAGAACCTTAAGGTAACTTGTTGAACCATTATCGAGCCTTCCATCGAAGATAGCTCTCAATAAGCTTACACATTAACCTTTCCTTGAAATCCACCAATTCATAAGACTCAGAAATGTTTGAATGAATTCTCGAGGATCCTAATCTCCACTATACGTAGGAAGCCCCTCTAGTGGCTTTGTATCTACCAGCCATCAAACTGCGGTTATCAATGAACTAAAAGGAGAACATGTTGTTTGCCCCACCGGCCCCATCAACCTATCCAATTCCCTCCTTAATGAATCTCCGGTATCTCCTCCCTATTATGTGGTTGGCGAATCTATAGGTTGGTTCAATCCTTAGATGATTTCTCTATATGGGGTCTGATACATGGGCTGGGAACCCATGTGACCAGGGTGTATCCAGGGTCCCATAGCCCTTGAATGCATTGGACGTTGTCCAAAAAAAACATTAAGGTCTTTGATCGGGCATGGGAATCTGCAATCTTGTACCACCGTATCCCTGGATCCCCAGAGAAGACCCCATTCCATATCCTGCTTCAAATCCAGGGAAAGCAATTATTGGGATTATTGGCATCGAAGAAGGCATTTGGTACACCATCCCCTAAGAGTAATATAGGAATGGGGTTGGGGTCGTGTTTGATCCATCTCTCCAGCATATCCAGGATAAGGGAATGCCAACATGGGTTGAGACACATGCCTCACTGGCATCTCTATAGTCGTCAAGGCTGCCATACTCCTTGATGACCTCATTGGCATCGGGGTTGGAGGGGTGGGGTGATCTGATATCCTGCTGCTGCCAACATTTGCGTCACCTGTGCCAAATCCAGTTGTGAACCAACTTCTCCCATGTGTCGAGTCGCATGGATAGTCCGTTCATAGGTCCTGGTGTAAGAATAGCCGAAAACTTTTGTAAAACGTCCATCTCTCTCATCATGTCGACCCATTGGCAGGTTCTGCACAGGGTCTGTGTCCCAGGTCCTATACTAGGCTCCAAGTTAACCTCCTGTTGTGTCGAAGATCCTTCCACATCAACTCGAGAAGCCTCGATAGGCGCCAAATAAAATTGAGACTTGCACCGCCTCATGCTTAATAATCGAGACTTGCATCGTCACAAGCTCAACAATTGAGACTTGCATCGCCTCATGCTCAACATTCTGCGAACTCGGGGAATTAATCATCTTGCTCCTTCTCCTGTACGGGGATTATACCTCGTCTCCAGCACCTGTTCCCTTGAGCCTTAACCTCTCACTCCTTCGAAGAGTAGTAGAAGTGGGCATAAACCAAGAGAATTAAATCTGACTTAATCGATATCATGGGGCGTGCCAATTGATGCATGCCGATCAAGTTGCACCGTCAAACCCCTAGTCACGATATGTAAAGAAACAAGTCCCGAGAAATTACAAGGGAAAACTCTCTGATGCTGTTAGTTAATCGTATGAATACCGTATGAAGACACAAATGAAATCTAAAAAACATACCTTGTATTTATATCCGAGTAACTCTAATAGTATTTATATACACTTTAACTTCTACATGACACATTAAGTGCCAATAAAGACAGTATTTACTCTGACTATTTTTCCTAAAGTCGTTGGATTGATATGTAGACCCAATAAACTCATTTGGGCTTATCAGATTTATCCATAATGAAGTCTTTTGATCTATGTCATGATATTTGAGAGTTATACTAAATTGAGTTTGTTTCGGTGCAAGTTTGGCCTAGTAATCGGCAATCGAATTGCCTTATCTAATGGTATTAGATATGGGGGTTGATGTCATGGATTTACTGATTTTTTTTAAGGCTAAAAGGTACATCTCTTCCAATGGGTTTTATGTGGATTCTGAAGCCACAACACAGTAAATTTCTAATGAAAAGGTAAGAGTTAGCAAAATCCAGCCCTTGTTGTATTGTTAAGAGCTCAGCATGTAAACTAGAGCTTGTATTTTCAATTTTAATACTCCCTCCGTCCCAGCATAAGCTGCACGGAATCTTTTTCACGATTTTCAACAAACATGTTTGACCGCTAATATGTTTAACTACGTACAATATCGGCAAATAAAAAGTTGATATTTAGAAACTACTTATTACGACGAATCCAACAATATCACATACGATAATAAAATAAATACTTCAATATTACTTTAAGTTTTATATCATAAAATAAATACAAACTCAGCCTATTCTTTTTATCTGATTTGAATTGAACCGAATTGAAATAAAATTTAAAGTAATAATAGAATTAAATTAAGCCAAATATCATTAAATCAAAATAAATTAACAGAATGATTTGAACGGAATCAAATTGAACTGAACTAGAATGTAGTTAATTTATAATAAAAAAATAGGACTTCGAGTGTGTTTGGTAGAGTTCAAAAATTGTTTTACTTTTAACTATTTGGTAAATTGTGAAAAATAACTTATTTTAACAACATAATGGGGGAAATAGAACATGGTTTCCACCTGCTTTCAAAACAAGGCAATTTTGTTTACAAACACAACCCTGCTAAACATATCCTCAGATATGCTCTTTCCGTTCATTTGCATTTCAGTTTACTGAAATTTCAAATTAATTCTACTCCCTCCATCCCATTTCAATTTTCACCTTTCGACTTTTCATAGTTGACTTGAAAAATGTTTGATCTTTAATATCTTTTATTCAAAATAATTAAAACTTGTGAAAATTTGATATTTTGAAAATATATGTTATAACGAATCTAGCAGTGTATCACACAATAGTATTTATACTTATAGACCAGTTCAATTTTAGGGTCAAATTAGGATGTTTAATTTGACTAAATAAATAGTTAAATTGCAGTTTGAAATGAGACAGATGAAGTAACTAATTTAGTTTTCATCCATTATTCTTATTTCTATAATATTTAGATTTAATTTTAATTTATAAAAAACCAGTTAAGTAGAACATTTATTTTGGCTAAAATGTTGATCATTTTACAGGGAAAGCATGGGGAATTACACAAGGCATGTGAGGAGGCTAGGCTCTCAACTATTCGAAGCCATAATAGAAAGCCTAAATCTACCCCCTAAAAACCACAAACAAGATTTCGAAAAAGGACTCCACTTTTTCTGCGTAAATTGCTACGCACCAAATCCCGCCTCCAATATTCCGACCATCAAAGTCGGTGCCCCCTCACATTCCGACCACAGCCTCATCACCATCCTCTTGCAAAGCTCACCAGGTCTACAGATTCTGGACGTGGCCCACGGCGGTGGTTGGAAGGCCGACCCGAGAACCGAGGGCTCCCTCCAGGTGTTCGTCGGGGACCACCTGGAGGTGCTCACCAACGGCGTGTTCAAGAGCGTGTTTCATCGAGTGTTACCCGTGCACGAAAACGAGACGAGGATTTCTGTCACGAGTTTTCATAGCTTCGAAATGGATCAGGTTGTTGAGCCAGCTGAAGAACTTGTGGGTGAAGAGTTTGGTAAGAAGTATAAGGGTTGTAGTGCCAGGGAGATTCTGAAGCATATCAATTCGGGAGAAAAGGATCGTTTCATTGATATTTGAAATGAGCTGTTATGGTTTTATTTTATGCAGCAATAATTGTTTATGGATGCCATTTCTTGTTCAGCTAATAATAAAGAGATTGACATGTACAATGTTTTTGTATTTCGTAAAGAAGTTTTTTATCCGGAAACACCGTTTTTCCGGACAGTTATGGAAAGATTGAGTTGAATTAGAATTATAAAAAAGTGAAAGTTTTAGTTGCAATATTAAAAATTATTATGCGGCATGCAGTATTTATAAGTTCATGATCCGATAAATACAATCCAAAAAGTTTATTTTGATTTAT
>JAULKJ010297947.1:0-20625 GCA_032355405.1 Rubia balearica | reverse complement strand
GAACAATCTATTGACTCTGGAAAATCATTTAATGCTTCAATCAGAGATGTGAATCATGTGTTTAATAATCATTTTTTGTTCTTTTATTATGCTTGAAAGAAGGTTACTATATTCCTGTAAATGTGCTTTCACGGCTTGTTAATTTGTTACAGGAATTTAAGAATGTTTTTCTAGGTTATATGATGCCCGTTTCGAGGACGAAACTTTTCGATCCGGGAGGGAATGATAAGAGGTCAAAAATATCATTTATTATATTTTTCTTAGTTTAGTATTTTTAGTAGTTTAACACTATACTCTTTTTTCCAATGAATTTTTTAATGAGGTAGTTTGATCATTTTAGTTTACTTTTATTATTAGTAAAACCATAAACTCAGTCATGTCGATTTAGAAGAATTTTGGTAATATTTCAATTAGTGTTTAGTTATTTAATTTCATTTTGATTAGAATTAGATTTAGTAAAATTAGATAAAATAATATTTTTTTAAGAACTTCGTTGAAGACAAATATTGCTCAGCCGAGACGAAGGATAATTATGGTATGCAGATCGCACGGATGGAATATCGCATTGATGACATATAATCATAATTAGAAATTGCTTGAAGATATACACGGTCAGGAGATTACGGAATTAAGAAGATTGAATTCAGCAGAATAAGGATAATCTGCATGGAATATTGATTAGTTATACAATCACTCACGGCCAGCTTTAGATTAGACCATATTTTAATTTTTGGTATTTAGGTTAGATATGATTTTAGTTTCTTAAACATGCCATAAAATTTGATTCAGTTTCTATTTGTGATTAGGAATTTCATGTCCTCGAATTCTCCTCTATTTAAAGAGAGGAGCAGCCGAGATTTCACACACACTTTTATCAATCAAATATTCAGACTTTTGAGAAATTCTCATTATCTTCATTGTTGCTTAAACCTGCGGGCTATTTAAGTTTCAATCTCCTTTATATTCGTATCATGAGGGCTAGAAGTTTATAGAGAAACCTTGTAAGTGTACCCTACGGGCTAGACGCTTATAAGTCGAGTTGAGTGTACCCTGCGGGTTAGACGCTTCGATTCGTGCATGTATTTGAGTGGTGCGAGATTCTCAAATAAATAAAGATCCAATTTTTCGCAATCCAGAGTGTTTGCAAGGAGATTCTTATCACCAGGTGATTGCGAAAAACCTTGAGCAACTAACCTAGCCTTATGTCGATCAAGTGAGCCGTCAGATTTATACTTCAACCGATACACCCATTTTGAACCAACAACATTAACATTTGAAGGACGCGGCACCTATGTTTGTTGAGCGCGAAGTGCATTCATCTCAGAATCCATAGCAGGAACCCAATTCGGATCCTTGACCGCAAAACGATGACTACGGGGTTCGGTCTTCGTGAACAAGACACTCAGTAAATTAGAAATATCATAATCAGAAAAATTCTTGTACCGTAAAGAACCAGTACGAGAACGAGTAGCTATCGGATGATGGAAGAGAGAACCAAAATCGGAGAAGGCACGGAACCCGAGGTCGATGACACGGTTCCCAAGGTGGGATCGGATTCGCGTGCGGAAAGAGTGGCTACCGACCTGGAATCGACTGACAGCGGGTAGCTGTGGACAGCACCGGCGGTGAGACTTGGTTCGGCGCGTATACGACACATGCGGTTAAGCAGTGGGCGGGTGGCGGCCGTGTGATCGGAAATTACGGGGAGAGGATTCGGAAATTTTGAAAAATAGAAAAAATTATTTAAAAAGACCTGACTAATAACATGATTATAATTAATCTATTCTATTAAATTCCATAAGGGCTCCACAGGCCGCACTTCAACCTGGGACAAAAATATTCCGACGTCACTACTATTTCATCAACCATCAACGATGCTAAGTTATTAGCCATAAAATATCGGAGGTTTCATTTTTTTTTAATAGACAGTAGTAGTAGTAGCTATTACAAAGCTAAATCGAATATTTTGAAAATTCTCAAATGCATGTCCACAAAATATGTGGTGTCTACATAATTATTCGTTTCCCTTAAAACTCAACTTGTGCTTTTCTTAGCAGAAGAAGTAGAAGATGATAAATTATTTTTTTAAATGATAATTTTTTTTAAAAAAAAGATGATAAAATTATACCAGGTCAGTAATTATGTCAAAAAATATTTTTTATAAATCATAAAATAATCACTATAAATGATGTTTAACTATTCAAATTGAAAATTTTAAAATTCTAAATACAAGATAAAAATATCTTATAAATAGATGTTATTTTCAAAATACATTAGTAAGTATAAGTTATAATCATTTTAAAAAAAATACAATTATCTTTGTTAAAAAATATCATCAAAATACTATTAAAAAGTACCAATTGAATAGCACCACGAGAGTTACATGACCCATGGAAATATGGCTATCCCAATATTCTATCAATTTTGTTAGATAATTGAAAATTATTCAAATAACAATTAATAAATGAAAAGGAAATGAAACAATCGAACAAGGTTCAACTAACTCACTAGTGGAAACAAAGGTCGTTAAAGACGGTTATCCAGTATTAGAGAAGTCCCTTTTCTGGTTCCAAGTGACTTCCCTGATCCTGGAAATTGGCTGCTCACCAAAGCTAACAAAATTATTAATGTAGTCTATTTATTAAAAGTTATAGTAATGAGATTTTATATAATTGGTCTAATTGTTACATGATCTAATATAGTTAAAGAAGTATTACAAGAATGATAGTAATTCCTTTCCTTATTGATTTGTAATATTATATTCCTTATATGATTATACCATTTTGTACTCAACTATAAATATCAATACACAACCCGAATGATTGTGGGTTATACATTGTATCATGGTATATTAGACATGTTCCTCTAAATCCTGATTGTCTTTCCTATTATTTTCTTTCGAAAATCAGCCTTACAAACCTTGTCCTTTCTTGATTTTGTTGCTCGGTCATCGCCCTCCTCGAGTTCTTTTCTGATCGTCGTTGGCCTCCTCTTTCCTCATCGATTGCCAATCGGTGCTCGGATCCACCACACGCCGTGCTGTTCGTTGTGCTCCTTTTCCAGTCGTTGACTGTCAGTCACAAGCCCCTGGTGCGGGATCACTTCTAACGATTCTTCTAGTCTTTTCTTCTATCGCAGATCTTTATTGCTACTCATGGTGTCTTTCCAGTTTCACTCGTTGGTTCACTTGATCTCCATTAAGGTTGATGGATCTAATTACATGGTTTGGCGTGAGCAAGTTCCACTCTTTTATCGTCTTTTAATTTTCTTGGATTTGTTGATGGTTCGAATTCTTGTCGCGTTATTTTTTCATCAACTTCGTCGTCCTCTTTCGGAACCTCTAGCAAATCGTCGAATACTTATGCTGCTCCATCCACTGAATATTCTGCTCGGGTTGAGAGATATCAGCAAATCAAGACTTTGTTGTACTCTTCTCTCACCGTTGGTTCCATGCCTGTTGTGGTTGGATCTTAGACTACAACTTAGGTTTGGAAGGCCTTAACTTCTACTTATCAGAATAGCTCTCACACACATAAGCTTCATACTATTGATTGTTTGATGCGTTTGCGCCAGGATGATTTGTCAGTGCAAGATTATTATTCTCAGTTCAAAACTATGTTGGATGACCTTCATGTTATGGGTCATTTCAGTCCCGGTGATTAGAAAATTGTGTTGATCTGTCGAGGTTTAAATCCATTTTCTCTAAGTTTGTACTGCTCAAACGACCATTCATCCACCTCTTGAAATGCTCGACGTGGTGACCAAGTTTGAATCTCATGAGTTCTCTCTAAAGACTTGTTCCTCACCTCACCCTGGAGTGCCCGCCGCCTTCTCAGCATCATAACAGTCTCTCGGCCAAGCTTCTTGCAACATCGGTCCTCATCTCAATGCCAAGCTGTAATTTTGTCGGTGATATTTTTTACACAAAGCCTTGTTTTAGGCAGTGTAAAGTTTAGGTAGGGATCATTATGCAATTATTGAACATTCAGATTGAAATGAGGTTCTCTTTAAAAGATACAAATAAATTTAGGCATCTATTATACTATTATCAAAAAGTTTACATAGATATACCAAATTTCCTAAAACCCTAATCCAAAACTCTTTCCCCAAATTACCATAGCTCCATCTCCCTTCCCCCCTAACCGCCTCATCTGCTCCAATTTACCACACGCCTCTTTTCTGATTGCTGTCCGTCGTGCTCCAATGCCGTATGTCATGCTACGATTGTCGTCTGCCTCTAATCTGTCGCACTTTGATTCATCGGTGATATAGCCGCAGTGGTGAGTGGTGGTTTAAGTTTTTTAGTTGATGACGTTCAGTAATTTTTCAGTGATATTATTACCTTTTTATTTAGTTTTGTTGATGTTTATGGTATAGTAGTGATGTTTATTCTATAATACTCTCAATTGACATTTTATGTTGTTTGTTGAGATTAATTGCAGTTGATGTTTTATACGTTTGTTAGGTTATTGTTTAGTTGATGATGTTCAATAATTTTTCAATGATGTTTATATCATCATTTTTGTAAATGCTAATGTTATTGTAGTTGATGTTTATTATTTTTAGTTAATTTTATTACGTTAGTGTTTATATTGCTTTTGATTAACGTTTATTTGTAGTTTATTGATGTTTCTGCTTTCAAGTTGATATTTAATTTGACAATTTAAGATTTGATGATGTTTTGCGATTTTCAGTTGATGATTTTTAGTTGTAGTTGATGTTTATGATTTTGAATTTTACGATTATGTTGATGTTTTGTTAGTCGTAGTTGATATTTATGATTTCCAATTTGATGATTATGTTGATATTTTACAAAATTTTGTTGATATTTAATTGATGTTTTCTTTGATTTTTTTTTTTTGCAGGATTAGAGATGTGGAGAAGAATAGGAGAAAGGCCCGTAGGGAAAAATTGGGAAAAGGTCACTTGGGGAATAAATGAGAAAAAGGTCTTTGGGAAAGATACATGGAGAAAAAAGGGGAAGAATTTCATAAAGGTATCCAGCTAAAGTTTAGATTGTCTAACAGAAGAACATATTTTTTTCGTGGAAGTCTCGGGAAGGGTGGCATATTCATAAGTTTATGGATAGGCTCCCTAATTTTTTTTACCTTAAATGCTATTTTTTAAAATATTGTATTTAAAAGTTAAAACAAGTAATAATGTGTATTTGAATGTGAAAATATTTTTTTAATAATATAAAAAATATATTTTAAAATTTCAAATTTTAGTACTCCCTCCGTCCCAGTAAAAATGACGCATTAACTTTTTTGAAGTCAAACTTTGCAAACTTTGACCATAAATATAAATTAATATATACATAATGAAAATATAATGTGAGATATTGTTAGATTGATCTCAGTATCTATTTTCTAAATATCAACTTTTTACGCGGATTTATTATATGTAATTAGAAATATTGACGGTTAAACATAATTATTGAAGAGTATGAAAAAGTAAATGCGTCATTTTTGCTGGGACGAAGATAGTATGTAATTTAACACATGCAATATGTAGGTGAACAAATACAATGGTATTTAGATGAATTAATGGACATGCCACCTGTAAGGGACTTTTTTTTTTTAAGGTTTAACCCGTTATTTTTTATGAAGAAATCCCAAGCACATAATTAAAGAGCCATTGAAATGTGGCTAAAGCGCTAAAGACGACCATTACTGGATCTTAGTGATACAGACAAAAAATTCCTAAAATGTGACTAAAGCACGTAATTATTGGTATTACTTTTCTTTGGCTTGGTCGAATGAAAATTATGAAAGGAAAAAAAAATCCTTAAATGGACCATTAATTAATAATAATATGAATACACGGGGAAGAGAAATACCCTCATTGTAATTTGTAGTAGAACATCATGCCATGCTTCATGCTTGGTTCTGTCTGCCTATGGGATTGTTTTTGCAGTATCGTTCAAAACAAAAAAGGCCAAAACATTTTCCTCTACTATAAATGAACAGCCTGGAATTTTCTAATATCAAAACGATGCATTTATAGCAGCATCGCGTTGGGAACTATGCAATCGTCAACTAAAATTTTTCCTCGCACCAATTTCTTTTTAGATTAAAGTGCTAAAATAAACGTACCTTTCAGAGAAACATTTAACCCTTCTTTTTAATAACAATCCTCGCACAGATTTTTATTTGGCTGCCACACAAGTGGTGATTCTGGTGAAGGATGGGAATGTGATCTATGAAAATTGAAGGGTAGTTGATAGAGGAAAATTTTACATTAGTAACGATGGTATGCATTTATTTGAATTCAAAGGCGAAATCTTTCGCTTTCAGGGTCCGTCATTCCGTTACCAAGGGTTGATAAAGTAATAAATTACAATGTCCAGTGGTCAAACACTTAGGTGGTCACTTCCTGGTACCCACAAAAAACCTTTCTATAGGAGGAAATTCCCACAATTCAGCTGTTAGGATTTAAACTCAAGATCACTGGAGTACTTAACCAGGCACTCAACCACTTGACCGATCATATGAGTGTTGAGGGCATGTATTCATGTAATTATGTATAAGAGTAACAATAGTCAATGGAAATACTCCTTATCTATTCTATTAAACACCCCTCCCACCAACAAGCGGAACGTTTATCTACTTTAAAATTCACCAAACACGTGAGCTTTTTGTAAACATGGTGATTTAGGTTTGGTTGTATTTAACTGCACACAAGTGCTGATTCTAGTGAAGGATTGATCTAAGAAAATTAAAGGATGATTGATAGAGTAAAAACTCACACAAATCGTGGTTGTATGTATTTATATAGTTGTGTACAAGAAATACAACATCGTCAACGTACAAGACTTTAGAAAGCCTTAGTAAATCCTAGAATCTTGCCTTATCTACTCTACCCCCTGGAAGCAAAGCGCTGAAGTGCCCGCAATGCAAAGATTGGACCAAAGAAACTCAAACCAGGGTCGAGTTAGACCTTTGGTAAATGTGTCTGCAAGCTGAAATTTAGAATACACGTTAAAGCTCTTGAGCTTGCCAAAATACAATCTCACGAACAAAATGATAATAAATGTCAATGTACTAGGCTCTCTTGTGCAGTACCAAACCTGAGCAAGAAAGAGAACACTATTATTATCACACAAGAACACGAGAGGTGCAAGAGACGACATTTGAAGATTCCGAAGAAGATTCATCAATCATGCTAACGCATGATCAATGTTAGCCAGAATATTTATTCTGGCTGTGAACTAGAGCGAGACACACTAGGTAGTTTCTCATCACTCTAAGAAACAAGGTTACCACCAAGGGAAATGATATTAATCGTATGCAAAACAGAGAGTCTCGAGACTATGAGCCCAGTCAACAGCTCTCAGAGAAGAGTGGAACGTCAAACCAAAATGAAGTGTGCCGCGAACATAACAAAAAATTTGAGTAACTACCTAGAAATGGTCATCGGTCAAAATCTGCAAGTGATCGTCAAATACCAAAGAGCACAAACTAGGGAATGATAGAGCGCGGGATTTGAAAAAGGCAGCACTGAGCTAAGAAACTCAGAGTAAGGCACAAATGGATAAAGTGGGAACATAATATGTCATACCAACATGATGAAGAATGTCACAATCATACCTGGCACATCCCGGTAAAATATCGTCAATGGTGGACAAGACCTTTAAGCCAAGAAAATATTGGACCTTGCCCAAATACATGATGGAAAACTCTCAATGAGCACGAGCAATGAACCGATAGAGAAGAGTTGATTCATTGTTAGTAAAAATAGTCATCCACTTACACTAAGAAGTAGAGTAGCAAGGATCTACTAGGAAAAACAAAAAGTGAAGTGCCGAAATAATTCAAGTGAAACCAAGACACATGAGAAAAGAGTTGAACCGCTGAAATCAAGGTTGAGAAGATTGCTTGAGATTGTAGATGGTTTTCGAAGATGACATACATAATACATATGAAGAGAACGTCAGTATCCATACGTTTGAATAAACATGAAAATGTCAAGAACATCATTGAGAAAGGCATTCCTAACATCCAACTAATCAAATGGCTAATGACGCTGATAAAGGTTAAGCCGAAGCTCCCTTATTTGGGCTGAAGGTCGTGCTACTATCTTCTACTAGGCAGAAGCCCTACACCAAAGAGAAGATCTTCACTTCCAACTCTACCTACGAAACGTACTCCTTTTCCAAGTACAATTATGGTATATCAAATACATGTTAACTCTATTATGGTTAAGACACATATTCTTACAAGGAATCTGCATATTCATCCCAATGTGACTAGGGTAAAAATTAGGGATCAACCCCTATAAATATCAAGGTAAACCTTCATCGTATTCATCCAAATCTCAATACTTAGATCAAACTTTTTGGTATGATTTTGTCATCGGAGCTTCTTCTCTGACCACCTCCGGGGGTTTGTTTTGAAAGTTTGGAGCATTGAAGCAAGGTTTGGAATTCAGGTTAGGGTTCAACACGCATCACACGGATCTTGGCAAGAGAAATAACAGTACAAACAGTAGAGCTCTTCACAACTGGACTAGAAGTATGATCAAAGTAAAATCTTGAAAGTTGAGAAAAAACCCGAGCCACTAAGCATGCCTTGTGATGATAATTGGAAGCGTCAGAATGATAATTTAGCCAATAAACTTCTATGGAGCAAACAACGTTGACACAAAAATGACGAAGAACCAACTCTCAAGTGTGCTGGTGATGAAGGGCCACATTTCTGTACCCATCGCAGAAGTCCAATTTGGATCCTTCAAGGCAGAACGAAAAGAAAAAAGAAGAACGCAAATATCATAATCATAAAATTTTGGGGTATCAACAAACTAGTATGGGATCTAATAGTCATAATATGCGAGACTGTGGTGCATTGTATGAGCACTACCGCATTGAGGAGATCTACCATTGAAGACGGGGTCATGGATGCCGACGACAAGACAAGTGGTGAGACCGGCGATAAAATAGATCATATGGATCATTGTCAAGAAGAGATATATGACATCTAAAAAAAGGGCTCCGACAAAGGCATCGTAGCAGGGCCAAGATCTGAATTAAGAAAATCCTAAACATCAAGACAATGGATGAGAAGAAAAGCCACCACAAGTATAAGGAAAAAAGGTCTCTTCAAATCGAGCATGGCGCGTGAGATAAACCTTCTTAACCATAGGATTATACATTGGGAACCCTTGTACTAAAACTCATACCCCAAGAAAATGCACAGAAGGTTGTGTGGTGCGAGCTTATGAGCTATATATGGTTGCAAATAGAGAATGACTCGAAAACAAATGGAAGTTGCTGGGGGAGTGTTCATGCACAATAGAATAAGAAGACTGCCCAGAAAGTACTGGAGTAGGAAGACTATTAATAGTATAAGCAAGAGAAGAGAAATTATCAACCCAAGAGGAAAAAAGTTAGGCCAGGGTGATAAAGTATGGCAAGACCCATCTTACTAACATGGCGATGCTTACATTCTGCATAAGCATTCAGTTCCGATGTAAAAGAATAATATATTTGATGAAGAATACTCTTTTTTTTTGTAAAAATGAGTTTTCATGCGAGAACTAACTAACTTTGTACCACTGTCACTTTGGAAAATTTTGATATGACGGGAAAATTGATTTTTGACAAAAGCCTAAAATTGAAGGTAAACATCAACAAAGTTGGACTTACTAGGGAGTGCATAAAACTAAGTGAAACAAGAGGAATCATGAATGAAAAACCACATAGTACATATAACCGCCCCTAGAAGAAAAGTGAGAAGGGCCCCAAGCACCACAATGTACTAAATCAAGAACATGTCATACACGTTTATTATTCTCAACAAACACAAGCCATTTCCCTTTACCATCTCGCAAGAGAAACGCAAATGCGGCTTGGGGATTAAATTGCTAACAGAAAAATATTCAGACTTACTTAAGAAGGAAATGATGTTGTGAGTAACATGTCCCAATCTACTATGCAAAATTTCGAAAGATGCCTCAAACTTATTCGACTCAATAAAATCAATGAAAATAACATCACTATAATCAAAAACACATAAGCCTCTCCCACAGTGGCCTTGTCTAATAATGTATCTAGTAAATTTATTTTAATAGTAAGAGAATAATCCTCAAATCAAACAACAATATCCATATCTTGAATAGGTGCGGCAACTGTCGTAGACCTACTACAAAGGTGGTAAAATCACCAAGAAATCGGGAACACACGGTAGATCAACATCAAAAGGAGAGGACACACCAGATAAGAGAAGAACATCTGCAACTTGAAATTTGGGCAGCAACGGATGTTAATCAAGGTGGAAAAAATCAAAGAATTTGGGAGAAAAAACGTTGGGGAAGAGGAGAGCACAAATACTCACACTATGAAAAAATAACATCGGGAATTTTCAAGAGGCGGTGGCTAATGCTGGAGAGTCGAAAAAACCTTAGAAAACATTAGAGTTAGGATTGGATTATGTCTAATACCATGATGGAGTGAAAACCCACACTGATGGTGAGTGTATGTATTCAAATATATAGTTGTGTAGCCAATTTACAAGGCTTTAAAAGATCCTAGAATATCATCTTATATTATTAATATTGGAACCAAATAGTGTGGGATAGTTCAATCATAATACTATTTCATGTCCTTAAAAAATTGCAAATTATTTTTAGAAATATATCAATTTTACATATTTCTCTTATTAATGCCATGAAACTGTGGTATAAAATGTCTTAAACTCAAAGAAATATAATTAAGAAACTCTCTAGACACTGCATCAATTTTACTCAAATGCCAACCTAATAAAAATAATCAGTTTGGACAATTTAGCCACTAAATAAATGTCTGAATTTCACATCCAAATTTTGCATTAAATTTTGTGGAAAGGATAAAAGCAACCCGGTTTAGTCATATGTACATTCAAGTAGTATACCTATCAGCGTATGTCAACGGCTGGCGCTTGATCTTCATTATGCAAGGTTGAGTTTCGAATCACAATAATAGTCGTGTAGAAATCATACTTCCTCTGTCCCAGTTCAAGCTGCACACTTTTTGGTCAACTTTCTTAGGCCATATTTGACCATAAATTTCAATTAGTATATAGACTCTAATATCATCATGTGAGATATTGTTAGACTCGTAGTTTCTAAATATTAAATTTTAATGTACCATTAATATCCGTAATTAAAGTTATTAATGGTCAAACATGACCTGAGAAAGTTGACCAAAAAGTGTGCAGCTTGAATTGGGACAGAGAGTACTAAAGTTTGGGTTTTCAGGTGTGCATTGAGTAGTGAACATGTATTAGGACTGGACTATTATAACTTATATCCGAACAACATACCAAAACAAAAACTGAAGTTATTATCAAAGGCATCAAATTCAATAAAATTTTCATACAATCATTAACTTAGAACAAACGGTTCCATAAAAAGGTCTCAATCAATACTCATATTCACCTAAGAGTTAACATAATCCAATCAATTAACTTCAGCATTTACTATCTGTTAGTTTTCATTGATTCGGGGAATGAAGGTAAGACTGTAACATAGTTACAATGAACAGTCTCAATTTCATTTGCATACCTCGTATTTCAAGCAAACAAGCTCTCGTTACTCCCACTATATTCATCACTTTTCCATTCATGTGGGGGCATCAATTTAGTGTTCAAATAAAAAGGAAAGAACAACATGCAAGCCTTTAATATGTATAAAAAAACTCAAATATTATCAACTCTATTTTAAAAAAAACAAAGCAAAAATAGTGGAAAACCCAATAACTATGGCAAATAAATATAATTCAATACATGAATAAAAGAATTTGAAAAAAAAAAACCAACATGCAAGCAACAATTTGGGCAACAAAATGAATGATTATTGCATGGCAACAATTCATAACCAAACAAACATCAGAATAACAAACCGAGCAACGAAGTAATGGATATTAAAATTTAAAAACTAACGGCATAACACCAATTATTAACGAAATACAATAATCTACAATATTATTATGGACAATAAAATTTGAAAATTTACTCATTTTGTTAAAATCTAATACCGAATTATTAGCATAACAATTGATGAGACAAATCTACACAACAAACTAATTGTATGACACCGAGATTGAAGAAGAATACGACATGCAAACAATATTTCAATCATACATTTCAATCATTATTGTGCAACATCAGTTTGGAAATAAAAATTTAGAAGTCGTGCACGATCCATTATCGAATACAAAAATCAACAAACTGTCAACTTTGCATGCAAAAAATATCAAACGAAAACGTCAATTCAGATAAACTCACTCAGTCGCTTCATGACTGATTCCATTCCAAAACTGAAAATGAGAAGGAAGGATTCGAGAGTTACTCATAGGCACAAATTACTGACACCTAGTATGCGAGAGTTAAATAGGAAGAGTCCCACCACCCCATCACACTCACCCCACACATAAATTGGAAATTAATGTTTACAACAACATTAGGAGTAAGGATTTAGCAGCAAGAACATCAAAACATTGGATGCGGACGAGAAACATAATTAATTACTAGAAAATTGAAATCGCCAAATGAATAAAAACATAATTACCCAGTAAAAATTCCGCCTAATGGATTCGAGAGACCGGTACATAAAATTATAAAGTCAAAACAAGGAGAAGAAAAGTTTTCTATTAGATTAAAAAAAGAGAGGAAAAGATTAAAAAATTCCTACAAGAAAGTTACTGTAGATTTAAGATCCTCACATTTAAGATGTAGTAGATACTTATCCTTTACACTTATTGTGGCAATTAACTGACAATGTGATATCATTTGATGTATATAAGGTGGCCTAAAGATATTGTAGATAAAATCGTAAGGTTAAAAAGTTCCTTGAATTGAACAGGGTGAAGACTATAAATATTTTTTGATAAATGCCTTTGTTTTCCCTAGTAAACAATACCCTTAGTTTCCAAGTGCGGTGAACAAAAGTTATAAAAATAGGGTATGTTTTCAAACAATTATTATGTGTTCTGTTAAATTATAATGAGAGCTAGATCGGGATTGTAATCAGTATCAAAGGAGAAGTATGTTCGATTTTTTTTCTGAAGTTTAGAATTCACTTTTAATTTTTTTTTTTCAATATCTAAATTCAAATACCATTTATTAATTGCTAGAATTTCAAATTCCACTCAAGTACCCCCAAAGTAGAAGAGTCTACCCCATATTATATTTCAATTTAGGATAAAAATAATTTGTATGAATATTTAATGAATTATGGTAATAATTGATGTAATATTATATGATTGACTAAATTGTTTTTTTAACCCCCAACACATGTCGCAATACCATCTTTTGGTCCTCGAGGCCAATACCGCGTATATTCAGCAACCAACAAATACAAAATGATTTGTTTGGCCCCAAAGGTGATTTTTAGGTAAATTGAAATTATTTCCGATATAGCCAGGGATTATTTTTGTATATTTACTAATAAAAAATTTAAAGAAAAAGAAAAATCAAAGATGGTATTACAGCTCCATCACCAGCACACTGTCGGACATCTCTCCGTCGCCGCCAACTTCAGCTTCATCTCCAATTTTCTCAAGCCTGCTTTGCCGCTCCGCTCGTCACGGCCAAAGCTCGCCGTTAAGCTCTCTGTCTGCCTCAGATCCGATCTCCACCGATTCGCGTCAACACCGGCGAGAAATCATTTTGGTCCCAAAACCAAATGAAGATATGGACAAAGAGTTGAAGCGCGTGAAGAGGACGCGTCTTCAAGGGGATCTGCGCGTGGATATCACGCACCTCAATGTTTGTTTGTGGTTGACTTCACGCTCGCGCTTATAAGACATGTGCCTACCTTCTTTTTCGTTGAGACCTTCTGCGGTGATTCTCTTCGCTGAGGTTTTCTTCACCGAACTTCTTTTTTGCGCTAGAACTAGAATTTGAGGAAGCACGTTGGAGATAACAGAGCAGGTCCCGCCGGTGTTGATGCGAATTGGTGAAGATTAAGGGAGGAAGACCTGCCATAGTGAGATGTTCGGCAGCGGCGTTGGGGTTTCTGACTTTTTGATTTTTCTTTTTCTTGGATTGTTTAATTAGTAAAATTATGAAAATACCCCTAACGAAATTGGAAAATAATTTTGGTTTACCTGAAAATTATCTTTGGGGACCAAATAAATCATTTTGCATTTGATGGTTGCTGAATATATGCGGTATTAGGCTCGGCGATCAAAAGATGGTATTGTGACATGTGTTGGGGACTAAGAAAATAATTTAGTCTATATAATCTTTTCATTTTTTACAAAGTTTTGTTCATTAATATATATATATATACACATACACTTTATCTCAAATTTACTGGCACATTACGAGAGAATGAAGTGTGATAGATTAAAAATAAAATCATCATTAACGTATTAATTCTGAGCATTAATTAAGAATTTTTTATCATATTCAAAGACATACCAAGATAAAAATATCTGAATTACATAGTTTCATAAATTTATTTAAATATTCATCCACTACTACTGTGAATATAAACAAAAAATGTCTAATTTATTGATGTAGAAATAGCCATTATAGCTCCAATATGCGGCTTTTTCCAAAAATCAACATGGAACCACTTTCCTAGCCATGTTCCGAGTTCGGAACATATTTTTTCAATCACGGAATACCGAAGGATGACTGCATGCAAACATTTAGTGGTGGTAGTTTTGTTTCAAGTAATCAACAATGGCTGCTAGATCCTAACTGCCGTTGAATGTTTTAATTAACGCCAGTTTTGAGTAAATGTCGCGAACGACACTAAGTTCTGACATCAAAACAGATAACAATTATAAGATCCGAGTTTGGAAGTCATGTGATCCTAATCCAAGTCAACTTCTTAGTATTCATGCATGCGTTTAATATGGGAATATGTTGTTCATATAACCCAATTCTCGAAATCTTGAACCTGGGCATGCTAAGGTCCACATTCAGAAATTAATTAAATTTTGTAGAAAATTAAATTCTTTGGCCAGAATTGATGACCTACAACTTTTATCAACTATTTAAAGGGGAATATAAAATCTTGGGAATTGTCATTCTCTTCCTTGCCATGTAAATTTTACCTTAACTTTCTAAACTACACCGAGTAAGTATTACTTGATTAAATTCCAATTCATCCCTTATCAATATAGATCAATCTAACATCTTAATATTCATGGTTTTGTGTCATCATAGTTTTTACTTTTTACAATGATAAGTTCAAGTTCTAGGCCTACAAGACATTAGCACAAAAAAGGACATTGTTTGGAACATATCATCCACAAAATAAAATATTTTTCACAAAATATCATTTCATACATGGCAACATTATCAACAATCTAGAATTACATATATAGCCAGATGTCTAGAATTGAAATCCTTGGCCATCTCTCTCTCTGCATGCCTAGTTGCCCTAACAACTTTCTTGGTTTCATTAGTCTTCTTGTTCAAGTGTATTATGTTTTTCAACATTTTGTACATGTCCACCATGAATGAGTTTTCTTTCTCTTCACCTATTGTTTTGCGCATCACATAAGAATTAGATGTAAGGAAAATTTAAATAAGATATATAAAAAAATCACCTTCATCTATACACTTTTTCTTGCTATTTCTCCCAACAACCATGTGCGACTATTTCCCATTTAAGAGTCTCCACTTCTTGTTCTCGAATAACTTCTAGTCGTACATTTTAGGAGGCCCTTCTTTGCTTTTTAAGGGAATGTGTCATCCGACTTCAAGTTTTTGGAAATGAGGGACCCATACGGTAGCTTGATAGCTTTTTTCTTCAAATGCACAATGGATGCCAACCAGTTTTGCACAATCGTGTAGTTGGGATTAATCTTCACCTTCTTCATGAAATAGTATAACAACATAATTGTAGTGATTGTTAGCTTGTTAATGTGACCACCCGCTTGCACCAAACTCCTTGCCACCATCTCGCACATGATCCTCTCTGTTGTTAAATACCTTGAGTGGTGGAGTTAGTATCAGATATGAACCTATTAAAGTATAACTGGCCTAGTTCAATAGGATTCAAAAGTGGAGAATCAACATATATGAGCCAGTTTGAACGATTATATATGTTCACAGGACCATCTGCAATCCCTGAAAAACAGTCCTCGTGCCTATTGTACGGGAAACCAAGTAAACCATAGTTCTTCCATGGATCAATGTCAAACCATCTACATTGACCATATTAGAGAACGGCCCTTCGTCTCGCTCAACAGTTTTTTTCATAAAATTGGCATATTTCATCGAAATGCGCTGCATCTGCAATGATTTTGGAACAACGTTGGAATTCAAACAATTCATTAATAGTATTCTAGCCTCATGCTATCATTTAGTTTAAGCGACTACGAATGTAGTAACTTGGTATTATCTAACAGAGGATTGTACCATCGAGAAGCTGCAAGAGACATGAAACTCATAGTGTTGAAAGTTGACGCCTTCTTCTTCTTTCTTGTTGTTTGCTTCCTTCGCCTAGTAGTTTCATTGCGGGAAAAGGAAGTGGATGTCATGGTTTTAGTGGTATAAATTGATTTGAAGGGTGTTTTCAATGAAATGTACGGGAAATTTCAAAAAAGTATGAAGGAAAGTGTGTGTGGTACCCCCAAATACGCCATTTTTTTGCCCTCAATCAGTTCTGAATTCAAAGCGTTCGTCGGTCGAGTATTTATATTTAATGTACTTATGTTTTGATACCGTAACATGTATCAGAATGGTTTTATATAATTGTTTAATTTTTTAATTTTTCCAGTGCTTTTTCGGATGAAATATCAATTTATGAAGAAAGCTATCTTCTTTTTCAAAAAAAAAAACTTTCTTACCTTCCGACATCAGAATTTGGATCGGTTTATTTTTAATTAAAAAATTAACTATTAAAATGATGAAGTCATATGCATTTCTGAAATGGGTACTAAATAGTTAACATGTTGGTTTTGAAATCGGAACACATTGACGAAATGTACATGTGGTCCGTTCACATTTCTCTAAAATCGAAACCTACTTCAGAGTCAATAATCTTCTCAATAGTTTAGAAGAATTGGTCACATTTATTAAAGATTATAACGTAGAATCACGCCAAACTTGATGATGACTCCATCGACTAGTACACAATATTATGTTATAGCCACGCAATTTGACAATATTGAAGTTCATAATGTGACTTTACAATCCCATAAAAAGAATACATTGTTTAAGATCTTCAGAAATTCTGAATTTTTTTATGCAAACATTTTTGAGGAACTGGGAGGTACATTGTGAGATATTTCTCGTCTTTGTCCTCTTCACTGCTGCTAGATGAGGTAACATGTACAAAATCTGGCTCCTTTTCATCTTCACTTATTTTTATGTCAATCTCCTTCTCCCATAGTTAGCTTCTTGCATGACCATCAATTCCTCCATCTTCATCTTTAGGGCTTCTATTTGGCCATTGAAGCACACAAACAGTTTCTC
Source organism: Rubia balearica (assembly GCA_032355405.1). NCBI lineage: Eukaryota > Viridiplantae > Streptophyta > Magnoliopsida > Gentianales > Rubiaceae > Rubia > Rubia balearica. Next base: position 3,211 of record JAULKJ010297947.1, on the reverse strand, counting down.
CCACTTCCACATAAACCCTTTGCAACACCTGAAGACGTACACCATAGAGCTCAAAAAATTACATAAAAGATACAAACCCCAGATAATAATGATGATTTATAACTTACTACATGTCGATGGCCATGCACCGTTCTCCATATTTCTAGCCCTCTTAACACCTCTAGGCCTTGCCCTCATAACTACCTTCACCTTGAATTTGTTGGCATTTTCACCCACTTTGAGTAGCTTAAGTTCAAGCCACTATTGATCATAGTATTCGAGGCATGATGATTAGTTTACAGTTTTAACATCGTGCTCTTTGATCCACCTAGTGACCAAACACCCATAGGAAAATTTCTTCTTAGCAATGTCAGAGACATTGTCCGTGTAGGACAATATTGTGAACCCAGATTGAACAATTTCTTTTCCACGATGTAATAAAATATCATAAGGCTTTCAATTGTGGTTTTGCAAGCAGTGGCGAATCCAGAAAATTTTCAATGGGATAACCACTAATATATAAAAATATATATTTAATATTAATGGTTAAAAAAAATTTACATGGGGTAACCAAATACTAATACCCATTTTTTTTACCATGGTTAACCCATGTCATAAGCTAGATCCACCCCTGCTTGCAAGCATGCCCCTGATGGAAGGACATTCATGAACAACCACTCAAAAACTAATCATTTCTCCATGATCAACACCAATAGTCATATTTTTCTGCTCCTAGCCTATCGACTGTACTCTAAAATACTTACGCCTTATATTTACGGGACACAAGGGTTGGGAATTTAACTTAGCTGGCCAATACTGTTGATGGAAAATACCATAAGGGCTATCAGGAATAGTAGGGAGTAAAAACTAGGCTTGGTATAGTGACATATAAACACGGAATTTATCATGATTTTACCAACAAGCACGGTAACTCCATTAACTTTGGTTACCCTATCATTTTCATGATGTTTTCCCAAATTTGAATAAACTTGTATTACTTTGTCGGGGTGGGTTGAACCCATCGTAATTAGGTTATACAAATAATGACAGTGAAAATGATCCAATATGTAGCCAAAATTTAAATCAATATGGAATTAGGGTTCAACACCTTAGTTGCGATGCATTTCTGGCATACGCGTTAAAAATAGTGCTCTTCCACTGCTCGGTTGAAGAATCCATGGCTTGTTTTGGGTTCCGAAGAACACTCGTGGCCTCTTATTCGCATTGGAATCAGATTCCTCAGAACTTCATCGTCTGTGGGTTCTTCCTAGGGCATATTTGACACTGTATCTTGATCACCGAATCAAGATGTTGATAATTTTTTTACTTGATTTTTCCCTTATCTCTAACCATCATCATTGAATATGAATTGGGGAAGGCTTAATATTGTTGTTTCAAACAATATTGGAGCGATGGTATCCCAGGGTTTGGTTTCGAGGCTTGGTAGGAAGAAATATTTTTTTTACAATACAAGTTCACAAATCGGATGCGTTTCCATGTAACGCTTTAATAACAACCGATATATAATCCAAAATCGGAACATATGTCAAAATTTATTTTATGGTTTTTTCCCGTTACCAATTTTTATCCTGAGACTACAATCAATTTTGTAACGTGCTAATGGAACTTTTATTGTCCTTCACCCTCAAAAGCACAAAAACTCACCCCTTTCTCCAAAATCCTTGTATGCTTCATTACACTCAATCTCCCAATAAACCTTTGGATTACTTCACCACGCTCACAAATCTATTATTGAGATTCATGAGAAAACAAGAGGGAGACAATCAATCTAGAGGTCAAGATGCATACATGAAAGGTTTTAGATCTCTTTCACTCCACGAGGAAGATGAGATCCCGTCAAGAAAAAGTGTGTATTAATGGAGTACACAACAATATATTCTCATTCCAAAGGTATGTCATGTTCTATTACCCTTTCACCAAGATAACAAATTGTCACATATTGTGATCATAACCTACCCACATGAAAAGGTTCATTGAGAGTAGGATTCATTGTTAACCACTAGCGTAATGTGAAGTCTATACATGATCTCAAGTTCAATATATACATTTTGTTCCTTAATCTTACATTATGGTCTTTGTTGGATCTTTATATTTGAATGAAATTATATTTTGTTTCCTAAGTTCTTTATTTCCAACATGTTCTCGTTATTTGAATGATTGTTCAACTAAATAAATGTAAATTGAATCTGTCAAGGTTTGGGGTTGTTGAATTTGGGAAAGGTGGTAACATCTAGTGGATGGAATACTAGTTTGCATCTGGTGCCATGGGAGACTCTGAAAACATGAAGGGTGGAATAAGAAGCATGCTTCCAATTTTGTCTTATGATTAATTAATCGTTATCGTAATGTTTTAGTGATTTAATAATTTTTGCATGATATTATTTCTAAACAATAAGACATCGATGTTGACCATTGATCTTCCTATAAATGTGCCGATGAGTCCAATAATCGAATGACTTGTGGAAGTTGAGTCAACAACTTGAAGATTTTGGGGATTGAAGACCTTTCCCCTCAATTCACTAACACATTGGAGATACAAGAAATCAGCATCTCTATTAGAAGTAACTTTATACCATTTGTTCATGTTCATCTCTTATTCAATTATGCAACTTGATTTCCGATGCTCTTTATTAGGTGTTAGCAATATCATTAACGATATACCTTCAGTGTTAAAGTAGGAAGATTTATTGGTTCTTATGTACTCAATGAATGCTTTTGATTTGGAAAAATAATACAAACCTTATCCCGTGACATCATTTACGATATTGGAGAAAATTTTATTTTTTTACAGTTAGTGCAAGCGATAAAAAGTACAACTACGTCAAGATGCCACAAAATTCGGTATTATTTCCAACATCGGAAATGAAATTTGTTTGCTACCACATTCAAAACTGAAATCATACCTGGTGCCATAACTCAGACTTCCAAGGTTCTTTTTGGTACCAGTACAACGACTACATAGTGCAACCAGAATTGTGGAATACAACGAGGACCTTTAATATCAGATGGCAATCCAATTTACATTTCCGAGTTCGGAACAAACAATGACATTAGAAAAATAAAGAACCATCGCGGGTCATTGATGTGTCCATTTTATACAGTTATTTTAGGAAATTTTGGATTCACTTTTGTACACTTTTGTGCTCTATGTGTGGCAATTTGCCTTGAAATTCTCTAAGGAGAGTTAAGAGCAACTTTGTGCTTTTATCAC